>PITA01010256.1:0-72956 GCA_004023965.1 Spilogale gracilis
CCAGACCCTCCAATTTGTTTCTACCTTTTTGCCGATGTTCTTTGTCTCTCGTGGCGGTCCAGAAGTGGGAAATATCGCATTTCAGGCTGGTTTCATGGGTGTTCACGGTGGTCTTGTAGTGGTTTTTTTGTTGGAATTCAGCTCTCTTCAGGGAACTCCCTGAAATGCGGTCACCTGGCCTTCCGCCATCTTGACCCTCCCTATTAAGTTTTGACCTGTGAAACATACTGGTAGTTTACAAATTTCTCATTAGGTTTATTTAAACTTTTTTGGTCTGTTCATTATTAGGGATTGAACCCGTTCCAGATACCTTTACCAATGAAACTAGGCCTGCCATAGCAGCTGAAGGCATCCATTTATTACATACACTTCATTTGAGTCTCTTATTAATGGTGACATCTGTTTAAGTCTTAATTACCGCATTACCACAACTGGTCCCTTGTCACATTTCCCCTAATTTACTGTAAATAAACACAAAAGTTAAAAATACATTCCAAGGTAATTATAAGGTTGTTTAGAAATGAGATACATATAAAGAATAATTTACTGCATATTAAACATGTGCTGGTTATTTCTGAATTTGATTTTTGCCTTTTGACAAAAAGATTAAAACACTAAATTATAAACAAGTCTTTCAATTTTACTCATAAAACTAAAAGTATATATTAATACCCAATTACAAGAAATAATGATATAAATGTACATTTAGGTAATGTAATTAATGGGATATTTTCTTTAATAAGTATGTTAGGGATAAAGTACCTTTGAACTTTGTAACATCCTAAGGATAGAATAAAAATATTAATTTTTGCAACAATTATCCATCATTTTTAGTAGCAGTACAGTCCTATCAAATATTATCATTGTAATAATAACTTTCTCAGTAATTCTTCTTTAATGATACTTTAATAGTTGCATTAGTAGTCTTTTACTGCAGGATTGCTGTATTTTTTTTGTAGGCTTTATAATATCATACCAGTTCATTACTACCAATGACATTTTCTTAGTGACTTAACTTGTTTATAGTCTATGGAAATGGAATACTGACTAGGAAATGCTAGTAGCAATCACTACTTCTGTCTCTAACGTAAAGTGATAATAACAAGTAGTGTGCCTTACATATTCCATTTACTCTTCTCAGTAAGCCTGTTGGTATTACTCTTGTCTTCTTGGAGACAATGAGACACAGTAAATAATTTTCTAAGTCATACTACAAGTAGATGGTGGAGCTGGGATTAATGCCTAGGATATATGATTCCAGGATATGTCCTCTTAAGTATTATGCTATCCTGTACCAATCACAATGGTTCTTCCCCCCAAATAATTATTATGTGGCCACTGTATACTTATCTCTGAGCCTATTAGTGAGTAACTTAATAAAGAAGTGAAAGGTAATGCTCTTTCCTTAAGGGAAAAGATGATATCTGTAAGTGAAAGTATCAAAATTAGTTATATCAGCAGTATTTTAGAAAATATGTTAGATTTTGTCTTGAAAATGTATTTAAGAAGGAAAGCTGAACTAGAACTAGGTTTTTATTGAGTTGGAACTTGAAAGAACATGCCCAAAAAAAAAAAAAAAAAAAAAGGCATTCTGGATGGACAGGACGGGCTAGACCTGAAAAGAATGAGGACAAGGAGTTGAAATTTTCACTGAATAAAAGGTGTTCTTTTAAAGAAGATTTACTCTATTTTTTATGTAATGCATTTGTGACTCATCAATTTTGAAGTATAGGAAGACCAACAACAGAAAACAAGGAGTACTCTAATTATGAGGCGTCAGGTGTTTTTTGAAAACAATTCAAATTATCAAAATTTTGAGTTCTTTGGAGACTGAAGGCAGTTAATGAGTTGTCAGTTGACTTATGAAAGGAATCTATTTGTAGCATACAAATAACAAATTTTTAACAAACAGCTATGAAATGGGCTTAGGAGAAAATTAGTATCATTATGTAATTCTCTTATGGCTGCCCATAGAAGATGTAAAGTAGAGGCCAGAGTATATGGAGTGAATTCAAAATTTATAAGCCAGTATATTTTCCTATGGCTAGATTTTGCTGGAGTCAATACCTCAGTTTCTTTGTAAATAAAATTTAATTTCTCATTCACACAAATCACTTCTAAGCAATGACTCAAAGATCCAGATTTTTTCTTGCTGATGGCATTACCATTTCTATATGTGGCTCCACTGTTTTTAGGAGGGGAAGAGGATTTGTGCAATCCACTATTAAATGACTTACCTCAGAGGTGATCCATATCACAACTGCTCTAAGCCATTTCACCAAAGCTAACTAGTGACTAAACTGACCCTACCTAACTATAAGGGGTCTGATATATTGGAGAGTACATGGCCAGTAAAGGGTCAATGACTGTTTCTGCTACATCATAGAATGCTACTTCTATAGGACGCTAAAGGATCAGCACATAGTGTCTCCCATGCAAAAATTATTTAGGGTAGGTGTTTAAAAAATATATTTAGGGTAGGTGTTTAAAAATTTCTATAACACTTTTAATATGCTAACAAACATTGGTAATGTTGACGAGAAAGCATATAACATGCAGCACTCTCAAACTTACTTCACACTGCTTTGGTAGCAAGATACGGTGTACTGGGATAACTCTGTATTCTTAGTGTTTTTCAGGGCCAGGGGATATGTGGGTATTGTCTGTAAAGTAGATGTGGGTCATTTAGGAAAGACTTCAACAGTACAAGTTCATCTGATGTTGACCATACATGAATCAAGGGCTTAGGAATTGGAATGTTTCATCCATATCATGAAAGTTGTAGGTGAAAGGTCCCCAGAAACAAAAATCTCCAAAGTACACACACATAAAGAAGTACTTTTATGAGACAAAAATCACTTTTAACTACCCCTTATACCCAAACAGCATGAAATCTACCCAATCAAGTGAAAAGTGTTCTATGACCTTACCACTCTTTTCTCTCCTCTTCCCATAATGCTCGAAACCATAGCTATGAACTAATAATAGGCAAGATAGAGAGCAGAAGGCAATTCCATTTCCTTTCCATAATTAAGACAGCTTCCAATTATGACTCTGGGCATTCAAAAGGAGGAGAGGAGGTCTAAACCTCAGATGACTGTTGAAGTAGGTTGATTAATATATCGTATTTATTATTTAGTCCAGACTTTATGTTGTGACTTAAAGTGATTGTAGAATAATTTATTACCTAAGAATGAATGGAAAAGTTAATCATGTGCCCAATTTTTCATGAGATTATTACCCTGAATGTATAAATATTAAAGGAGTGAGTATATTAGCTGCAAGGGCTGCAAAAACGAAGTGCCACAGACTGGATCACTTATTAACAACAGAAATTAGTTTTGTTTTTTTCACAACTCTGGAAGTTTGAAGTCCAAGATCAGGGTGTCAGCAGGGTTGATTTCTTCTGAGGTCTGGCTTGTTGATGGCTATCTTCTCCCTGTGTCTTCAGATGCTCTTCCCTCTGCTTCTGTCTTTGTGTGTTGTAATTTCCTCTTCTTATGAAGACACCCATCATAATGGATTAGAGTCTACCCTAACAAACTCATTTTAACTTAATTACTTCTTTAAAAACCCTGTCTCTAAGTACAGCCACATTCTGAAGTACTGGAGTTAAAATGTCAACACATGAATTTTGAGGACACACAATTCAACCCGTAACAGGGAAAAGGTTGCAATTTTATTATAAGTCATATTCAGTGCATCTGGTGCATATTGATAAATTTTCAGCTATTAAATGACTTTGATGTCTTGGAATAAACAGCTTGGCCGTTGAATATAAATCTTACAATATATTCCTGGATTTTAATGTAATTTTTAAAAATATTTAATTTTAAGACATTATTACATAGTCTTTTGTTTTATGTTTTGAGTATATTTATTGAGGTTTGTGGTCTCTATTATGCTGGCAAATCTGTGAGAACAAATAAGAAAACCTACAAGGAAATGTATCATTTTCATAGAAATATTTGCATTTAAACTTAAATAGCTAAAATAAAACATTAAAAAATGATTACATACTGGTGGCACCTGGGTGGCTCAGTTGATTAAGCAACTGCCTTCAGCTCAGGTCATGATCCTGGAGACCCAGGATCAAGCCCCACATCAGGTGCCCTGCTCGGCGGGAAGCCTGCTTCTCTCTCTCTCACTCCCCCTGCTTGTGTTCCCTCTCTGGCTGTGTTTCTCTCTGTCAAATAAATAAAATCTTAAAAAAAAAATGATTACATACTAACCATTTTAAAAGATTCTAGGAATATGCAAGTAGTCATATATGCTAATCATTAATATTCATTGCTATAACATTCTTAAAAATCGCCATGGTTAAAAGGTTTATTTTCATCAAAGTAAATTCAGTGGTATTCTGGTTGAATGAGTCTCTTTGTGGTTCCTCTTCAGGAGTTGTCTCAAAGATTCGGGCTCCATTCATTCTGTGGCCCAGATACTATCAAGCATTCAGGGAGCAAGAGAAGACAATGCGTGGGGAAGGCACATCATCTCTGACTGTCTCAGTAGTAATCGTCTGTTCAGCTCACATTCCAAGTATAAGACAGAGCCACATCTTCATGTAAGGGGCTCATTACAGAAGTACAGCTGTGCTTCAAAGAGAAGGAGACAAGTTTCATGAGCATTTACTTGATCTCTGGCAGAGATGGGTTCACGGTTGAGATTTAGGCAAACTCTAAAGACTGTTATTACAATGTTATTTAAATTATTCCAATTTATATTGGTTTATAGGAAACCAATACAAAACAAAAGATAAAACAAAACAAAACTTTAGAGTCTCCAGATTCATTCTGACAATGAAGGATAATGTTAATTATAAATTGTTTTTAATAATCACAACTTCTATAACATAGATAGACTTTTTTTTAAGAAAACATATACAATCCAAATGTGTGCCCCAGCTGTTTCATGTTGCAAAATGGTGGGCAGTTTCTTGGCTCAGAAAAAAAATTCCTGGATTACATATGGAATCAAAATAAAAAATATTTTCATTGAACTATAGTCATGATATGCATCTTTTATTTTTTAATGAACAGGAAGAGGGTGTGGTATGATATAAAATGTGAGCGTCAAAAGTAAGTTTTTAAATTACTGCTCTCATTTCTCAGTTCTTTGACATCAGACGGGTCGCTTAAGCTTACTTTGCTAGGCTTCCTCAACTATAAAATGGAGATACTGTAAGAACATTATTAAGCTTATATGTGAGATTCAAATGTCAGAATACCTGAACTGTCCCCAGGTCGATAGGCATTGTACCATGGCCAGCCACATAAACAGTGTTTTGCTTAACCATCATTAATATCCTTAACATGATATAAAATAATTCAGCCTCAGTGTTTTCCTATTTTGTAATCATCAAGGCTTTGATATAGAAAGTTCTCAAGTTCATACTTGTAAGCATAATTATGTTACCCCTGCTCCTTTCAAAATATATCACAATGATAGATAAAATAGAAAAGAAAAAAATATTTATACAGCTCAGCCAAATACAAGATCGACATCTCCAAGGATCAGAAATTGGAAAAAAAGACACAACGACAGTTAAGAGTTGAAGGGAGGAGCCTGTTGGGCTCAGGAAAGAAAAATTTTCGGGCACCTGGGAACTCAAGGTAACAGGAACTGGAGGCAATTCCTATCAGTTTGGAGAACAAAATCAGGTTTACTGCTAGAAAATAAAGCTTGAGGCAGAGGTTGCCCGATTGGGAGGGAGGTTGCAAACGTTGCCACCTTCTCTGTCTGTGTGGCTGATGTCCCTGGATGGAGAGGCTGCAGGTACACCAGGAAGACTGGGAAGTTTCAGCACTTACTGGGAGCCCTTGGAGGCTGCAGCCTAAAACAGGGACTAGCAAAGCCTCAGGCCAGGTTCCTGGCCAAGGCTCCCTCTGGAGAGCATCTTGATCAATTTTATTTCTAAAATCATTGTTGGATAGAATCCTCAATCTGTAGGATGAATGCTAATTTTAGATTTGAAGGAAAAAAATGTGTTAGTTGGAAGTGATGATAGAACATCTAGATAGGGAGGGTTAGAGAGAGGGACAAAGAAAAGGAAGGGGAGAGAGAAGGACAAGGAGAATTTTGCAAAGCAAAATTCCAAAACAAATAAGGCTAGTACATAATTAGTTGGTTTATTAATTCCAAGTAAAACTTTTAAAAAATAATGAGTTTTTAAAAATTAATATGTTCAGGGGTGTCTGCGTGGCTCAGTTGGTTAAGCAACTGCCTTCAGCTCAGATCATGATCCTGGAGTCCGGGGATAGAGCCCCGCATCGGATTCCCTGCTCTGCGGGAAGCCTGCTTCTCCCTCTCTCACTTCTCCAGCTTGTGTTCCCTCTCTGGCTGTGTTTCTCTCTGTCAAATAAATAAATAAAACCTTAAAAAATTTAATATATTCATTTTCTGAAAATGGATGAAGTAATATTAAGCATGAAAAAGAAGCATGCATAATGAAACAGAAGCAGTTAGGTGTAGGGAAAAAAAAGAATTACTAGAAATAAAAACAAATTATTCCATTAGTAAACAGGAAAGAAAGAAAAAATCTACTAATCTACTGACTAGATAAATATATAGAAGACACAGTTTAAGAGACAAGTATGGTTAAGACAGCTTTAAGAAATTTGCTTAGAAAACAGCCTGTAGAGATGTGATACGAAAGAGAAGTTAAGACCCATAAGACTTGAACAGATTGAAAGTAAAATTGAGAACAAAATAAAAAAGGAATCAAGAAATTAAGCAATCCAAAATTGATGACACGTCTGAATTTTTTGCACCACTGTTACTCTGGGGTCTTCAAGTTGAAATGCACAGAAGCTTCCAAGTGAAATACGTAAATGTGAATCCATATCTATTTGCATCACTGTGAAAAAATTGTAGAATATAAAACAAAATTAAAAATGATAAGCTACCTGAGGAAAAAGGCCTATGAATTACAAAGAAACAATATACTCTTCTGGTCAGTCTTTTGAGGAGTAAAAACTACTCCCAATCAATAATTGCTTTATGTGCCATTTTTTAAATTTCCATATTTAATTTTCTGAAACTATGTATGTTCTTATTTTTAGATTGTTAGTTTTGTGATGAACATATTTGAATCTATTCAACCATTTTTCATTTTCATATTTTTCCTTCCACTCTTATTTTGACTAATAAGTGCTTAGTAAGTACTTATTAAGGTATAATTTGAGTTCAGAATGGTCATAAAAATGACCATCCTCAAAAATTTAATAACACTTTTGAAAGGCCCCATGCCTTTTCAGGAAGAGCTCACTCAACTATTCTAACCACGGTCCCCACATCAACCCCTCAGTAAATCAGGGATAATTGAGATAGACTTCAAAATTTGCTCTGAAAATTTTGGGTGAGTCATACAATAAACATACATTTTTCTCTGTAATTGATCTGCGAATTCTAAATCATAATGAATATTTATCTTATATTATATTTTGAAGAGCAAACCTTTCTAAGTGTTTTTCTTTCTAAATTCTGAGGAGTAAAAATATTTACATGAGACTTCTGAAGCTGATGTGTTCTCCCATTGCAAATGCTCCTATTTCCCTTGTGCTCCAAAAAAATTGCAGTATCTACATATCCTGCCTGAAAGCTTTTTCAGAACCATGGGAAGATGCCTGGCAGTCAGAGCCAATTTCATGAGCCTGGGACCAATGCATTTGCACAGAACCCCACCACTCAGGATTCTTGGAGTGGAATGCCCTTTATTGCCATCTTGAAATCCTTAATAATGCATTCTTTGAATTTGTGTTTGTAAATGAAGTCACTGGGATAAGAGAGATTAATGAACGAGGTGGGGATGGGGGTTGCTTAGAATCTTAGCTTACATGGTCTCAGCAAACCCTCCGTTCGTGCTTCTATTGAGTTGATTCTTGGCTGCTGTTTCTTCAGTTCCACCTAACAACTGTTGCTGCCCTCCCTGCAGAGAAAACCAGTTCTCTCAGAAATGAGGGAAGGGGAATGGAGGGCCTGCATATGAATTTCAACTTCACTTTCACCTTGGACACCCCAGTGTAGACCTTAGCATAGGTGCCTGGAAAACTGGATGTGTACCCAGTAGCATCTTGGGGGGGGGGGGGGGGCGGGTAGTGGCCAATCCCAGTTTGAGTATTACCTCAGTACCGTATTTAACCAAAGCATCTTGCTTATCCCATCCATGCAGAACACGTTGCAGCCAGCCAGGGAATTAAGTCCTTTGGAGGTCTCCTGCCCACAGTGGGTTAGGAGCAATAGGTCCAAGGGAAGGGGAGCTTGATTTTCCTGTCCTTGACCAGGTCTCCACTTTTTTCATTATGCCCAGTGCTCCCTAAATTATATTACTAGCACTTTCTGCAGTGTGTACATCCCTTACTGACGTGAAGTGACTAAAAGAATCATTTTAAAATAATCCAACTATCTTGTCTTGAGGTGAGATAATTCTGAGGCATGTGTTTTGCTCCATTTCTGAGTGCCCATACCCAGTAAGACATATTTTAGTAGCTGGCTTAATTACAAAACTTCCTTTGGGTTCAAAGTTTATTTTATAGTGATGTCCCAAAAATGTGATCATAATTACTCAATCACCTTTATCTTATTACTGTACTTTGATAGATTATTATATTTACACAGTTTTTACAAGATGTTTAACTTGATAAAACCTACCACATATTTGAATTCCAGGCATTTTGATGTTTTCTTGGGAAGAATGAATACACTATTAAAAACTAGGGCTGTCACTGAAAACCTGGTAAATTTGGTAACTCTATAAATAAGTATATGCACTTTTTAAAGGAAGTTAGAAACATCAGTCACTGCTGGCAGATTGGGAAATTGGTGTCTTTGCCATATATAATAGGCTATATGTGAATATTTGAACCACAAAATATCTAATTTACTGTAAAGATATAAACATATACTAATTTTAAATGTTCATAAACCCAGTTCTTTTTGACATGAAATACCTGAAAACAGAAATATTTACAATAAAGATAGGATTAATGAATATGCTGAAACTTTGGTAACATATCAGTTGACTAACTTGCCATATAACGTTTGCAAATGACTTGTTTTTGAGCAAAAGTATCAAAAAGAGCAAGACTTTTTTTTTTAAAGATTTTATTTATTTATTTGACAGAGAGAGAGATCACAAGTAAGCAGAGAGGCAGGCAGAGAGAGAGGAGGAAGCAGGCTCATTGCTGAGCAGAGAGCCCGACACGGGCTTCGATCCCAGGACTCTGAGATCATGACCTGAGCTGAAGGCAGAGGCTTTAACCCACTGAGCCACCTAGGCGCCCAAGACTGTTTTTTAAATCCTGCTATATTTTGTCTGATTTATTATCTTGAAAATATTTACATTAGCTATAAGCCAAAGATTGTAATATGTAATATGAAACAAATTAGGAATAGTTAAAAATATTTCTGTCTGGCCATCAAATTATTATAGCAAACACAATAGCTGTAATTATTCTTTAAGGCCAAAAAGAGCAGCACCACATTTTTATTTATTTATTTTTTTTGCCGACTTTCACAATGAAATGCAATACAATTCTATGATTCAGCTAGATAGTTTATAATGGATTAATATGCATTCAGACAAGGAAGCATCAGAAAGATTAATTTTTATGACTGAAAATGCATATGATGTAAAGGAGTCAAATTGTTCATTCAAGGTATCTGTGATTGTAGTGTCATAGGAAGTTTAGAGGTACTAGTGTAGAAATAATGTATTGGTATGTAGAAATAATTCCCCAGATTTACCTTGCTTTAAAACTAGTTTTGGAATAAGATGAAAATATAAGCACCATTGAATTCATTTTTAATTTAAGTAAAAAACAGTAGGAAGAGAACTGAATTTCTATACCAGCTAATAGTCTCAACAACAAATAACTATTTCATAAATAATCTTAATGATTTATACTTCATATATTAATATTATAAAAGAGAAAAATAATTGATTCTATTATAATTTCCATAAAAACCCTGGAAGACTTGTTTTTCAAAAAGGTGGATGTGTGGTTTAAAAGGTAACTGTTAACCTGTATATGTATATACAAAATCCATTGATCCATTATAAATCAAATCCATTATAGATTTCACCTCATTGTTTTTAAATGAATAAATCCAAGTGTGTTGTTTTGGCTTACTGGTTTATATTATCCTTTTGACAATCAAATCTTCTTAGGCATCAACTAAATTGATAGATAGCAGGATGTAGTGATAAGAAGTAATTTTCAGTAACTTTAGTGATAGATGTAGATAGTAGATAGTAGATAGCAGTAGTAGATAGTAGATACATAGTACTCATAATGACATGTGCTGAGGTGCCAAACAATGAACAAGAAAAACAAAGAAAAAGGAAAAGAAAGAAAGATTCCACCCTTAATTTAAAACATCATTTCCCTTAGGAAGAAATGTAAATATTTGCTAAACAATAAAAATCCATTCTACTCTTATTTCATAACAGTACCTTCCTATTGTGCTGGCCATTAGCTTGTTTGCTATCAGATTCACTCTTGGCCCTTTCTCTGCTAGACTCTGGTTTCCAAAAAGCTAGGCTTTCCATGGTCTCCCATCAGTTGCCTTGGGCTGCTTTTGGCCATCTGGGGGCACTGATAGAGACTGGAAATGACTAGACTATTTCTTCCTGGCTCTCTATGCATTGGGCAGCATCTATATTATCTGCAACTGTGTGTTCTTCCCTGATTTTAGTCCCCCTACCCTCTGCATTCCTATTTCCTACTTGGCAGTCCCAGTGGCTGGGCTCTGTTAATACTGACACCTACCTTTGTTTTCCACACGCAAGAGAGAGTGACTTCCTGTTAATCTCTGAGCTGTCTTCACTCTCCCTTATCTGCTTATATGACAATTGCCTATTAAACTCCTTGTTTAAAGTACCTTTCCTGGGTTCTGTTTTCCTGGCTGAACTTTGGCTATCAATCTAATTAACCTGTTGTCTTATCATCTGTAGCTCTAGATTGAAGGGGGGGAAAGTGGTTATCTTAGAAGAAATGAAGAATTTGAAGCCATATGCTCAGATTTAATGAGCATGCTAAGATTGATTCTTTAAAACAGTCACACCTGATTTGTCATTTTAATGTGGTATCTTACTTATCTCTACTGTATGCTTGGTGTCACAAGTGAACATGAACTTCTGTTTTCAAAACATGTTTATTAATAAACCATTGTTGCAACTCCCAAGCTTCTAGTAGGGCCGTGCAACGTTAGATGAATTGTGACAGGAAGAAAAAAATATACATAAATTAAATTGGTGTTTTTTAAAAAAACAAAAGTATTCCATATATCTTCATTTTTCATCAAACCCATAGGTTCCTATCCTTCCTCCCACCCTTGAAAATAGATCTTATCTGATACTTCACAGTTTTAAAAAGAGACGTCAGTAGGATGGGATAAATAAAATTTCTGCCACCAAGTCTGTAGCTTCTCTAATCTTCTTCAATCATTTTTCCCTTTTCCTATTATTTATAAGTTATTCTTCTGGAGGCACCTGGCTGGCTCAGTTGGTAGAGCATGCCACTCTTGATCTCAGGGTTGTGAGTTTGAGCCCCATGTTGGGTGTAGAGATTACTTAGAAAAACATAAATCACTTTCCTTTTTCTCTGGATCATCTGCTCAGCCATCCCTATCCATGTTCTTTTCTGCATTTTCTATCTTTCAGTCTAAAAGTTTTTCACAGCATCATTTATGATCAGTAGCTCCCATTATAAAAAAATAAGTATACATGCACATACCTTTGTGGACTGTCCATTCCTTCTAGGTATAGATCAGTTTATATATTTTTCCCTCACATAGCCAAGCTCCATGAATGAGTTGTTTCTGTTGTCTGTGTCTGCTTTACAGGTTACCAGGAGTAGTAATAGCCCATTCTTACCCTTAGAGGGAACTTTACATCACTCACTTTTTATTTCACTTGATATAACTTTTCTTTTTTTTTTTATAACATATCTACAAAGAATTTAAACATTGTACCCTTACTGCACATTGATTTGCCTTCTTACAGTTTGTTAATCAACATTTGTTTTGTAATTAGCTAAAATGTATTGAGTGCATACCATGTGCTTGGCACTCTTCTGAGTATCATATACTCTTTGAATCATTACAATATCCACTAAGATGGAAACTTTTATTATCTTAACTTTACAGATGAAGAAACTGTGCTCCAGAGAAATTAAGTAATCTACACTATTATAGAACTAATATGAGACAGAATCAGGATTTGACCTCAAATAGGGGGTTTCAGAGCTATATTCTGAATCAATCTATTATTCTACCACTTTGTAATCACATCGATGGCTTATCAGAGAATAGAGGAAAAGAAAAAGCTATCCTAATTGTTTGTATGTTTAATTTGGCCTAGAATCCTGTATTTTAGAAATTTAGTAGAAAGGAAAGAAAATTAAGACTTTATTTTAATTGTAAACATGAATACAAAAATTATAAGTAAAAGGATAGAATGCAATTATCATATACATACTGAAAATCAAGTTCATAGAAGTAAAAATTAAGAGGAGAAACAATATATATTTTATAAAGCATTCAACATTACACAAGCTTGAGGAATGAAGAATAGAATAGAAATCGCTAAGTCAGACTGAGAAAGACAGATACCATATGATTTCACTCATATGTATACCTAAAAACAAAACAGACTAGTAAACAAACAAGATCAGAATCAGACCTATAAATACAGAAAACAAACTGATGATTGCCAGAGGGAAGGCATGTAGAAGGATGGGCAAAATGGGTGAAGGGGAGTGGGAGATCCAGGCTTCCAGTTATGGAATGAATATCACAGGAGTGAAAGGCACAGTAATAGCATTATATGGTGACAGATGGTACCTACACTTGTGGTGAGCATAGCAAAACATATAGAGATGTTGAGTCACTCTGCTGTGCACTGGAAACGAATGTAACATTATGTGTCAGCTATAATAAAAAAAATAGATTTCACTGAACTTCAGAAATGGTATCTACTGAAAATCTTAAGGTAGATATTATAGTAAAGGTCAAAAGGGCATCAGTGAAAATATCCTCTGTTCAACATGCACTGGTTGTCTTGTCCTATGCAATACAAGAATAAAAGAGAAGTAAGAGACAAAGATTGGAAAGAAAGCAGTGCAACTTTCATTTGCCAGCACACGTGATTACCTATGTAGAAAATCAGGCCATTATCATTTGCACTCTCAGAAGCTAAGAGACTTTAGCAACATTGCTACCTATGAGTCATATGCAGAAATGAATACACTTCCTAAAAGAACACAAAAAGATTAAGATATGTAGTAGAAAGAAAGATTTGTCTCATAACAAAGTAACAAAAACCAGTAGATACTCACAGCCATTTAAGAATATCTAAATGTGCAACAACTAGATTACTAGTTCCACAACGTGGATTACTAGAAATTTTAGAGAGACCCAAATAAAGGTGAGGTATAAATGAGAAAATATTGAACCAAAATTGTCAATTTTCTTTTATTTTTTTAAGATTTTATTTATTTGTTTTACAGAGAGAGACAGCCAGAGAGAGAACACAAGCAGGGGGAGTGGGAGAAGGAGAAGCAGGCTTCCTACGGAGCAGGGAGCCTAATGTGGGGCTCGATCCCTGGACCCTGGGATCATGACCTGAACAAAAAGCAGACGCTTCACAGCTGAGCCCCCCAGGGGCCCCAAAAATGTCAGTTTTCCAACATTTGTTCCCAAATGATTTCTTCAAGTATCTCCAGATCCCACTGTTCAATACAGTGCCAGTTAAAATCTTACCAGGATTTTTTTGTTTGTGATATTTTTTTCAGTTTCATACTAATTGTCATAAACAAAAAGAACAAAAAATTGTCAAGAGAAATATGAGAAAAGAGGTGTCTCAACCTAAAATATATGAAGACTCTTCATAAAGTTATCCTAATTAAGAAAGTACAGGATGGATTTTTAAAGAAGCTGTTGTATTAGTGCATCATTATTTAAAAGCCCAGATGGAAGCCGAAGAATGGGTGAGGATTTAGTATCTGAAGGGACTGGGCATCAGTGCCCAGTTATGTGTAATCTCCCTTGACCAGAAGTTGGATTTGATCTTCTTATATTTTAAATTGTTATTTCATATCTGAGCAAAACTTTCCACTCTAGTTAATGTTTTTAGTAAACATTTGATGCAGTAAGGAATAAAAATCAAGAAAATAGTAGTACAATCTTGTATTAGTAAATACCTATGTAATTGGAGGAGGAAAAAAACTGTCTATAGAAAATAAGCATTTTTTATTATCAACTAGTAGAAGATTACCTCTTCAGTAGTCGAGGAAGTGTGAATAATCAAGTTATGACAAAGTTTTTCTCTTTCTTGGGCAAAATTCATGTTTCTTACTATAGCTTTTTAGATCAGATATTACTGGCTCTGAAAGCAAATTAAATTCTCATTGCAATTCATGACTTGGATGTATATCTAATGGAAAGCTGTGAATTGGCTGCCAATTAAATTGATGCTATTTCAATCTGCATGCATGTTCCCGAAATAATCCTAAAAAGCTCCAATTCAGCTTGCTAATAAAAGAAGCCAATCCATAATGTTGGCTTTTTTTTCCCTCTCTTTATTCATTCTAAATTGTGTTCCCTAATCCTGGGTAGATTTTTTGACTAGGCATAGATTAAAGCTGATTCAGTCCTAAATTACAGAGGCGAATTATCTTCATGTTATCCATATAATGTATATTTATATAAATGGAAGTCACTTTCTTTTTAAGTCCCAACTTCATAAACTTCTTAGTGGACCAGTGCAGCATAGGTAATAGTAAGTAAATTTGAGTAAATATGTGTGTAATTACCTAGCCCCTTTTAGAAAACCTCTTACCCAAACATGGAGCTGATGCAATTGACATTTGTTGGAAGGAGAATCAGAATTCTGATTCAGTTTGTGATACTGATTTGTGCTTCTTGGAAGCTACTATTTTTTAAGAGACCGCTTTTCCAAACAAAATCATGTAGAAAGTAAGTTTTCTAAAGGAGTTTACATCAGACTTTTGAGAAAATAATTCATTGTTTTAGAAACTAGAAAGTGTATCATTTAGTATGGCCTAAAGTTTCACAGAGTACTAGTTGAAATTAATTTATGTAAATATAATGATCTTTCCTAATAGCCTATATCAATGACTATCTGTGTTTACAGGATGTCTTTAAAATAAAATGGGGAGCTAAAAGTACCATACTATACATTCAGACACTCATTTCTTTTAGTTTTCAGTCTGACATGGATTGTCCTTCAAAGTATGTGCTAAATTAATTACAGTCACTTCTTTGCTATTTTGTATTTCCTGACTTATTCTTTTTTCTATACATCCCCTCTAAATTCCCGTGAAAGGAGTAATGGTGTTTTTTTGGTACCCCCCCCAACCACCCCCAAAACAAACACTTGAGGAGGCATAATTAGCTTTAGACTGCAGGACCCAAACAGTGGAATGGGTAAACCTATGGGATCATGAAAGTCAGAATAGGTATATATATATATGTTAAGAGAGAATAGTTGCATATGTTGTCCCTCACTGTGCAGAACACAAAGATCTTCTCCCTATACCTGAAAGTTTATCATTTGAGAAAGAGATTAATCCTTTTTGTGGGTCAAAAGACAGATTTAGAGTATGTTGACAAATTTTAGTTCAGCTGCACAAAGAACTTCCAAACAGAAATGTCAGGCACTGGAATGAGTGTATTAAGTACAAGGGAACTGTGTAGTGCTAATGAATCATGAGCAGTGTGAAATGTATTATACTGTCAATGGACAGCTAAGAAGCAGAGGAGTAACCCGATAATAATAGATTAATCCTATCCATGCTGTCCTTGTCTTATCTAGCCAAATGGTTAATTGAGCATTCATTTAGGGTTAATAGAACATGATTTTAAGGTAGACATTTGTAAAATAAGAAGGATTATTTGAAGTAGAAATGTGTATGTGGGTATTCATCCATGTAAGAGTGATAACTAACATTATGGAAGAGAAAAGTAAATGGACTCTTACAAAATGGAAGAAGACATAAAGGGACGTGATGAGAGAATGGGAATACTTTTTATGTATATACTATATATATATGTGTTTATACTATATATAAAATATAAAGTATATACTTTAGTAATATATTATAACTACTATATAAAATGCTTTATATATAGTATAAATCTATATAAATATTTCATATACAAATACTGTAGTTATTTATAGTATATTTATATGCAAAGTATTTGGTATATAAATGCCATATATAGAGATATAAATAGGGGAGGAATTAAAACATAGTAATAAATAATATTATTACAGTAGAGGAGAAAATCGTGTAATTTAGGCCTCATGAAATTTTGGTAGTGGGACGCCTGGATGGTTCAGTCCCTTAAGCGACTTCCTTTGTCTCAGGTCATGATCCCAGGTCCAGGGATTGAGTCTCACTTCAGGTTCCTTCCTCCATGGGAAACCTGCTTTCCCCTCTGCCTGTTCTACATGCTGTGCCTGCCTGCTTGGGCTCTCTCTCTCTGACAAATAAATAAATAAAATCTTAAAAAAAATAAAAGAAATTTTGGTAGTGAGGTTTGAAGGTAGTGAAATGATATGATCAAAAAGGAAAAAAAAAACACACCATAACCCCCCTTTATACTGTTCTTTCTTTGAATAGAGGTTGAAAAGTGTATTATTCCTTTATTTTCCTCAATAGATTAAAAATGTATAATGATTGGAGATACCTGTATCACCGGGATAGCCTAGGATATTCTGCAGCATACCAAGGCTTTTAAAAGATACCCAGGCTGGTGGAGTGCCCACTCAAATATTGTTAGGCGCTAAAGCAGAAGGTTGTGAGTGGGCCTAATCAGCAAGTAAATGAGCCAGCTCAGAAATGACACAAATCAAGTCCGCTGAAAACTCATTGGCCAGTTAAATATTTAAGCAGGTGTTTATTCCTGAGCACTGAGGTGTTCCATTCACTGGCTAGATTAGAGCTGCATCCTAATGCACCTGGATGGTCCACAGGCATATTAAAAAGGATCTATTGTTGTTTTGTTGCTATTGAAACAAAAAAAAAATAGGAAAAGAAATGGGATTACTTCAATCAGCAATGAAAATGATTCATTCATAACCCAAGGACTCAGGAGTGAAGGAAAAAGCAATATAAATAAGCAGAAGTCAATATATTAGAATTAGAATGAACAAAGTTGCAATGAGGGAAAATAGCACCAGTAGCATAACTGAAAATTTACTTGCAAAAAAAGTTTCCAAAATAACACCTAAATATTAAAAAGTAACAAGCTAAACAATTATTTAATTAAAATTATAAGTGGTCAAAAAAATCCACCATCTAGAGAATCTGAGATTAAAAAAAAGTAAAAATTAATGAAATGTTTTCCCAAATTAGTAGAATTTTAGCAAAAGATAATCCCCATTTTTTTTTTGTCAAAGATGTGGCAAAAGACTCCTTTTTACATGTTCTCTTAACAGTATGTTCAGGAAAACTTGTATTCAAGACATTTTGTTTGTAAGGATCAAAAGGTATAATGAGAGGGAGCATACCAGGATACCAATTGAGAAGAGAGACTGCTTGGATTTAGGTCAAATTATAATATTTACTACTTCAGGATGGAAATTTTGCAGTTTAAGACTTCAAATATTCATTTATTTTGATCTGGCATTTCCATTCCTAGGAATTAAAAACATATCTGCCAATGAGAAAAATAAAATGTCTAATTAGATTCAATGCAGCATTGTTCATTTTACCAAAAGCTGAAGAAAACCTAAAATAGTTTATCTGCAGAAAATCAGCCACATAATCTATGGATATATCCTTGCAGTGTAGGATATTTTTAAATGTTCTGACAGAAAGATTTATGTTCCAGTGTGTGGTGAAAGTCAGTGGAAAAGAATATGTGTGCAGTCTCAAATTTTCAGAAAGAATATATGAGTGGAGAAATAAAGGAATATATAAATTTAAATTTCTTTCTTATCTTATTCATTTTTTTAAAGATTTATTTATTTATTTTAGAGAGCCAGAGAGAGCATGAGAGCAGGGGTGGGGCGAAGGGAGAGGGAGAGTCTCAGGCAGATTCCCTGCCAAGCACTGAGCCTGATGTGCGGCTTGATCTCACAACCTGAGATCATGACCTGAGCTGAAACCAGAAGTTGATGCTTCACCAACTGCACCACTCAGGCACCCCCTCTTATTGATTTTAAATATTTTAATATTGAATAACATTTATATTCTTACAAGCAGAAAAAATAGAGATATAAAAGTAGAAGCTGATGAACTCATTTAATGTAGCAAGATACTAGTTTAGAAAAGTTATGTATCATGTACTACACATCGTATTTTTTTTTTAAAGATTTTATTTATTTATTTGACAGAGAGAGAGAGATCACAAGTAGGCAGAGAGGCAGGCAGAGAGAAGGAGGAAGCAGGCTCCCTGCTGAGCAGAGACCCTGATACGGGCCTCAATCATAGGCCCCTGAGATCATGACCTGAGCCGAAGGCAGAGGCATAACCCACTGAGCCACGCAGGCGCCCTACACATTATATTTTTTCAAATACCTTTAATGATGGTGAAAAGAATTGATAATATAGTACTTATGACTATTGTACAAAGAAAACGTTTATACAACCAACAAAGTCTTATTACCCGCAATTGGGTCATGAAATTTTCATTTCTATTAAGATTCATTTTATATGGGTCCCTTAAATGGCCTCCTACAAGCTCATTCCTGCTGTCACCCTGCCCAGCTTGCTTACAGAAACAGAAAATTAATAGCCCATATTCTTGAATCAGTACTTTTAACATTAAGTGGGTGATTCTCTGCAATAGTGACACATTTCTTTATTAAGAAGATATTTACTGTTCATGGTACTCCTTATTTGGCATATGGAAAATTCTGTAAAGTAGAAGTAATTTCCAAATGTATACATTATCCAATGTGCACTTCAAAAAAAGAAAGTCCATTTTCAGTTTTAAACCTGAGCAATAACAATTTTGCTTGCCCTTCATCTACTTTGCTTTGTATCAGTGTGACATTTCAGAGGCCATTATTTTATAAGCCAGATTTCTAACATATAGAGAACCCAAGTTATGTTAGTGCCTTCACTCAACTACTCTTCAGCTTTCATAATATGTGCAGTATGTTTATAATAGTTTCTTCATAGAGGTACTAAAGTTGTACTTAAAAACAAGACTTTACAACTGTGTATAAGAAAAGAATGTTAAGGGGCACCTGGGTGGCTCAGTGGTTTAAAGCCTCTGCCTTTGGCTCAGGTCATGATCCCGGAGACCCGGGATCAAGTCCCACATCGGGCTCCCTGCTCAGCAGGAAACCTGCTTCTCCCTCTCTCACTCTCCCTGCTTGTGTTCCCTCTCTCGCTGTGTTTCTCTCTGTCAAATAAATAAATAAAATCTTTAAAAAAAAAAAAAAGAAAGAAAAGAATGTTAAGAGAGATTATTGTTACTGTCAGTATTATTATGTTATTGTTTTATTATTTTTTATTCTTTAGTGTAATAGTGTGCTTAATGAACATCCGGATACATTTCTCTGGAATGATAACTGCCGAGATTTGCAGACCTATAACCTGATTTACAAACATGTCTCTGCCAGACAGAAACATAATTAGCATCAACCCTTGCTTGCTCTAAATAACTGCAGTTATTCGGTTCTCCAAGTATTAGGATGGAAGGGAGAGAAACAGAAACAAAGTTGTGTGTGCTGGGTTCCTGGGTGGCTCAGTCAGTTAAGCAACTGCCTTTGACTTAGGTCATGATCCCAGAGTCCTGGATCGACGCCTTGCATTGGGCTCCCCGCTTAGCGGGGAGTCTGCTTCTCCCTCTCCCTTTGCTGCCTGTCCTGCTCGTTTTCTCTCTCTCTCTCTCAGATAAATAAAAAAAATCTTGAAAAAAGTTGTGTATACCTGCAGATTATCCTTCTTTTCTTTTTTTTTTAATTGAAATAAAGTTGACACACAGTGTTATACTAGTTTCAGGTATGCAACATAGTAATTCAACAATTCTGTACCTTCTGCTGTGCTCACAAGTATAGCTACCATCTGTCACCATACAACACTGTTGAGTCCTATCAACTATATTCTTTATGCTATGCCTTTCATCCCTGTGACTTATTACATAACTAGAAGCCTGTACTTTCAACTCCTCTTCACACATTTTGCCCATTTTCTCCTCACCTCCTCTAGCAACCATGACTTTGTTCTCTGAATTTATCGGTCTGTTTTACCTGCAGATTACAGTGCAGACACAATTTAACTCCTAACAGTCCAGTAATAAAATTATATTTCTCTAATTTATTTATGATTAAAATATTACTTCAATATTAAATAATATTGGAGACTATTTAATACTGAATTATTTGAAGATGATGCTGAACATACATTATCGAACTTCTTTATCTGCTAAGATACTTTTAACCTTAAATTCAAAAAGCAAACACAGAAACAAACAAAAGACTCACAAACTTTTTAAAACAAATCATGTACAGGTTCACGAAACTGGAAGACCGGTGGTTAGGGGAGTTTTAGGGTTGACTTAATCCAATGGCCCTGGCTTTCATTCCCAGTGGTTGTGCCAGATATATATGCCGTTCATCACGTACATCCTTTGTCCTAGGGCTGATTTCTAAGACAGCATAGCTACATCCTTACGCCTTCAAGTGCTAATATCCAGAAGAAAAAGAAATTGTGTTTCCCCTAAGGCATTCTCTTAATGAGAAAATTTGTGCCAGAATCCCAAAATGTCTTGGTATTTCATTTGTCTGATTTAGGTCATATTCCCATTCCTGAAGCAACCTTCATATACATCAATAAATTTAACTAGATGCCTGCATTAATTGCTGGGAACAGAAATAAGGCACTCACAAGTGATCAGTTTTAATCTCTCAAATTTGCAGAAACACAGTGGTGAAGAGGTGGAATAGATTTGGGGTATAATATCCCTATAATTGTTGATGAAAGGAAATGTAACCCACAGCTTAAATTTAAACACAAGAAGACTTAAATGAAGAATATTTTGCATGTAGAGAGTAGCAAACTGTTTTCTGTAAATCTGTGCTATTTCTGGGGAGATTAAGAGACTGGCATTGAAGGGCTAATATTTGTTTTGCCTGCTATATTACATTATGGTCCAGCAACTATCATGTCTTTAAATCACAAAAAAACAAGTTGGTTTAATATTGCCTCCCTGGACATGGAGTGTTTGTTTATTGGGTATAGTGTTGCATTTTAACTGAGAGCAATGATAGTTTAATTTCATTTCCAGTGTCTTGAAAATATCTAAAACGTTCATCTCCTCGCTAGCATTATAAATCAAGAAGCATTGACTCCCATTTCTGACAACATTTATATTAGCTTTATTTTCACTTTACAGGTTCTCACATGTTTGATAAAAACACGACAGATTCTAAGAAAACTGAAAATTGCTTAGAAACAATGTTTAGGTCCTATTTTATTGTGCTATAAACTGTCGTAAGTTCGCAAATGTTTTGGTAGTTTGAAGCAAAAAATTATAGGTCTTAATTTTACATGTGAATATATCAATATATCTTCAAAAGTCTTAGATTAGTGATATACTATAACACTGAAATGTTTAATGTGTAATAGAATTGCATTTTTCACAATAATATAAACAATCTACCTATTTGCGGAACATGATAAGAATGAAAAAGTTGGGGCGCCTGGGTGGCTCAGTTGGTTAAGCGACTGCCTTCGGCTCAGGTCATGATCCCAGAGACCCAGGATCGAGTCCCACATCGGGCTCCCTGCTCAGCAGGAAGCCTGCTTCTCCCTCTCTCACTCCCCCTGCTTGTGTTCCCTCTCTGGCTGTGTTTCTCTCTGTTAAATAAATAAAATCTTTAAAAAAAAAAAAAAAGAATGGAAAAGTTTACTTTGGGGGAATTACTTTTGCCATGATAGTCCTATTGTGGTAGCATTGGTAGGTATAAAATGTGAATGTTTAGAGCCTGAGTATTTATGATCTCAGGAAGAAAACAGAAAACAGGAATTAGGAAGAAATTCCAGTTTTCAGTGATTTAACCCGAACTCTTAGGGTCTTCATTATATCCCTTGCAGAGCCACAGAATGGGAAAACAATTTTATTGAACTCTTAATAATATATAACAGAATGAGCTCTAAGTTAACAATTATGGCTAATTAGGTTTGGCAATATAGAATATGAGTTATTCTTGGTCAGAATCTTCTTGTACACAGGTAAATGAAATTGCCCAAAGAACTTCCATGGAACAGACTCAGCAAAAGCCTCACACTAGATCTGGTTTAAAAAAAAAAAAAAAAAGGTGCCATGCTTCTACCACCCAATTACTTGTGACTTCCGGCTTCCATTTAGGCTCTTGCTCTGGTGAGGCACCTGCCCAGACGGAGAATGGTAGTTGAATAGACCTTCACTCCCTGTCCACCTCCTCGTATCCTTGCTGACCCAGAAGAAATGTAGAGAGAGTTGTATGTTGTAGCAATGCTTTTTGTTTTTGTTCTTGATTGTAAATCACGAGTATGTACCATCCTGCAAGGAACAATTAGTATAGTACCTATTGTGTCTCATATCTGTCCGGTTTTGGTCAACATCCAACATTCAAACCTCCCCAATCTTCATATTCTGCAGTAGCATCCAACTGCCCATCTCTTTCGTCCCGTCCAAACTCTTCTATTTTGCCTACTGAAATCTGTGTTCCAGGGCCAACAGATTCTGTTATACTCTCAGTTTCTTTACTATACATCCCTCCCACATTCTTATTGCCACAAAGTTTGATGGATCCCTGACAGTATGATTCCCAAGGCTTTATTTTAAGTACAGATGCCTCATTTTTCCTCATTCTTCTGTTCTATAACCTGCTGCTGATCTCAATTCTGCAAGTTTTACTCTGTGACCTCAGAGATAAGTAATGTGCTTTCCTATCTTGTCCCCTCATTTGCACTTCAGGATTCCCACACCACTATCTCTTTTGAACTTCCTGTGAGTTAAGTGTTCTTAGCTTATAGAATAAAACACTTTTCCTGATTCTCTGTGGTACTTCTTCTTTTTTTTTAATATATGTGAACAAATCATAGATTGTGAGTGAATCTGGGATTTATTTATGTCCATGTTGTCAGGAGTTCTCACACAACTCCTCAGATATTTCCATCTACTGTGCCATATGATTGCAAAATATATTTATACTTCTAATAAAATTAATACACTAACCTTCCACTAAGAAAAACAGAAATAAAATTTCTTCTTCATGCAATTATATACTATATTTTAATAAATGTACTATACTAATGCATTTTTTAAATGGGAGCCAGATGTTATATCAATTAAGATTGGAACTTTAATTAGAAGTTGAATGGCAAAGACCTGAGTTTTTGAGTTCCAACATTGTGCTTTGCCAGTTTCATATCAATGTCTCTAGTATGGTTTCTCCCAAGAGGGAACCTCTATATAAAGATTCGTTATAAGTAGTTTATTTAAGATGTGATTTCCAGGAAGCATGATAAAGGAGTAGGGCATTAAGACAGGAGATAAAGGAAAGTCAATGAAGTGTATGTTAGGATATGGGTTACCACGTGAACAACTCAGATCAGTCTCATGGGAAACCTTGAAGGATAGTAGACACACCTCAACAAAAAATATCTGGGATGTTTATCCAACAATTTTCATTCCTTGCAAGTTAAGAATTGCCTGTGGTGCAGCATGAGCCAACCACGATCACCTCCAACTCCCTGCAGCCTCAGAATAGATGAAAGCAGAGACAAGTGGGGAACTGCTTCTGTGTAAAGGAACGGTCTACAAATGAAATGTAGGATAAAATGAGAGAATGTGAATACAGCATTGATCATTTCTGTTATTGTAAGCTATGTAATGGTAAGAAAAAAATCCACAAATATATAATGTTTTACTTCTAAACGTATCTAAACAGATTGGAAAGGGACTCTGCTTGCACAATCAATAAGAGACCCAGACCAATGGAGGAGCTTCCAGCTTGGAGCTTCATTTCCTGGAGCTCATGGTCTTTTCCACTGCATAACTTTGGCAGCGAAACTGGAAAATTGGGTAGGAGAGTTTTTCAATCTCAGTGTGAAAGTGGCACAGCCCATCACAGACAAGATCTAGAACTAGTTATTTTCTGGCCATTATTTCCAGGAGGCTGGGCTTGTTGAGAATCAGTGTTATACCTAGTCAACATTATTGTCTATTTCATCATTCTGATCACTATATAAATAGTAGTAGTAGCATTACTAGTACTAATAGTAGTTGTAGTAATAAATAGACATAATTGTAGTCATTGTAATATTTGATTTTTTAAGATTTTATTTATTTATTTGAGAGAGAGAATGAGTAAGGGAGAGAGAGAGAGCACAAGCAGAGGGAGGGGCAAAGGGAGAGAGAGAAGCAGGCTCCCCTGCTGAGCAGGAAGCCTGACTCGGGGCTTGATCTCAGGACAGAGGGTTCATACCTGAGCCTGCTGCTTAACCAACTGAGGGTGCCTCAATAATTTTTGATGTTATAGGAAATCTGCACAAACAGGAATCGAAACACCTGACATCTTTCCAAAGAGATGTCATTTTTATAAACATAAGGGTTCAACATTAAGGAAAAAAAGTTAGTTATCCCTGAGACTATATCCAAACAGGACACTTTGAGGATAAAATGGAGGAAATCTTAAAACAATTTAAGCACTATTCCCAGGACTGAAAAAAATCCAGACTAAAATTAGATAGCAGCATAGCTCAACACAGAGCTACAAATACTAATGTATGGTTCTGTCAGTTGGATGCCGTCCTTCTCAAATAACCAGAGATATTCTTTCCTGTGATGGAATCAGGGCTGGGGGTGGGGGCAGTGGGGAGGGCGGGTTCAAAATACAGATGTGGAGAGGTAAGAAGACACAAAGTTAAGTGTTTACTTGACTGGGACCATTCTAGACAATGCTCGCATGCAGGGACTTTATGCTTCTTGCTTTGCCTCTTTCCCTAATGGATATTTTAACTCTGTCTGGGAAGGTGCACCGCTTGCAGAACTATACAAAGAAAATCTCACCATAAATTATCCTGCACATTTTAATAAATAGCTCTTCTCATGCCATCAAGAGGGTAGAATGGTTAGAATTAGATAGCAGCTTAGGCTGCTTATGATATTTGAGTTTTACTAAGCATTATATTACACTAATCTGTTTTGCCTTTGGATCTCAGAGAAAACTGCTATTTTAAGAAAGCTTACAATACTTTTGGGTTCAAATCCAGTTAGAAAAAGTGAGGATTTTTTCTTCCAGTGTCTCAGAGAAAGTCTCATTGATCCTAATTGAGCCATGAGCCCCAGTAAAATACCTTGCTTTTTTTATTGACTTCACATCTGGTCTGCATTGTCCTCCTGCAGAGAGGACAATATGAGATGTACAGAATGAGTGGTTTTTACCAGTAGAAAATCTAGTGGCAAAATAATCGATAAAAAAAAGAATGGATTCCATCTCATAAACGAATACTAGGAACTACAAAGTGAGGGAGGTAATTGAGGACCTTGTTAGGCTAGAAGTCACAGAAATATCCTAAAATCAGAATCATTTGATTAGTCCACCAATTGTTGTTTTCTTGGGCATGAGAAAGAATTAGAGGTGAGAAGGTGAGGTGACAATAGCTATATCTCCCCTTTATCTTCAAAGGTTCCCTTGAGGCTTGTTTCACAGCTTTTGCCTTCTGGTGATTTCTGGCAACTTTCATCTTGTTATTAGGACATATGTCTCATTGCTTGAATAAAGAATACAGATAATCTTGCACTTTTCCATAACTGTTTAAAAATTCTCCTAATGGAGCGCCTGGGTGGCTCAGTCCTCACGCGTCTGCCTTCGGCTCAGGTCATAATCCTGGAGTCCCCAGGATCCAGCCCTGCATTTGGCCCCCTGCTCAGCTAGAAGCCTGCTTCTTCTCCCTCTTTCATTCCCCCTGCTTGTGTCCCCTCTCTAGCTGTGTTTCTCTGTCAAATAAAATCTTAAAAAAAAAAAAGAAAACCCCTAATAGTTATATTTGGCATTATTAGCATAACTGAAACATTACATACATCGATTTAGGTTTTATTTCATCAGGACATTCTGTATCTAGCTTTCTAGGATCTTCAAGAAAAAGGAGCATCACATGATTATTTTAAATAGACTTCAAAGTACAGTTATCATAGAATGATAACTTTGATTTGTTCATAAATGTAGCTACATAATTTTTGTCCGTTTCAAATATTGCCCCAAGTAATAATGCCAACCCTCACGTTTTCCTCTTAATTATATTTTCTAATAATAATATTCATACATTTTTAATGTTCTCTAAGTTTTAGTCAAGGGCAGTTTTACTTCTTAAGTCTTCATATATTCAAAAGCTATCAGTGTCACTAAAATTATACTTGCTCAATCTTTAATCCAATTTTCTATGTCAGATAATTCTTTAAGATTTTACAGTGGGTTGCTTTTTATTTTATCCTGCCTTGAAAGATGAATTCAGTCCTAAAATGGTTACATATGTCCTCAGCTAATATACCTTCAGCTCTCTCATTTCTGGGCTTAGGGGATTTGTACAATTCCCATCATATTGTTATGATTATATATTTAGACTCTAGAGAAGATCTAAGCAGCCCACTAACTTCAGTGTCATAAATACCTACATTGAGAGACGAATATAAATCAAGACAGTGTAAATTAGCACTTCTGAAGGTAATGACCCCAGCACTGAACTTACAGAACCATCCTTGGTCAATTTCTAGCCTTTGAGTGTAGTGACTACAACTAATCAGAGAATATGAATGAAGCTGTAACAGATTATTATCACTTGTGGAACTCTTTGAAGAGCTAATAGAATAAAACTATTTGCATTCCTAGTAACTAGTAATAATCATAAGTAGGCAAATTTTAAGTTCTGGTTTTAATCTGATTTACAGTTATTTGTGTTTTGGTATCAATTCAAACCTCTTGTTCCTAATTATGGAAAGTTACTAAGATGAATAATGATTGATCTTCGATAGATGATCTTTGATGGATGATCTTTGATGAACTTACCTTTTATTTTCCTCTTCTGATGGTTGATATTAAAGAAGATATTTATAGGGAACCCTTCAGAAAGCAGAAAGATGGGTCATTGCAGAGATAAAATCAACAGTAACACTGGCTGTGGCTTGGGTAAATAGCATTAAAATGATGGGAATTCTAAAAATCTATTAGTCATTGTATTGCTCTTTCTTGAGGAATATTGAACTGGTCTGTTTCTACTTTCCTGGGTCCTCTCGAATTCTGCCATCCATCACCTACCCTGGATGCAGTGGATGGAACACTTTTTATTTAA
The DNA here is from genome assembly GCA_004023965.1 of Spilogale gracilis. NCBI lineage: Eukaryota > Metazoa > Chordata > Mammalia > Carnivora > Mephitidae > Spilogale > Spilogale gracilis. Next base: position 27,318 of record PITA01010256.1, read on the forward strand.
TAATCTGGTTTCCTCAGTCATACTAATTATATTATTTAAGCAAAAAAATGTTAGAAATATTTTTAATGAAATTCAGCACACATGAGAACATGAGTGGGAAAATTAAATAAAACAAGAGAATGATGCATTCAGGTTGATATATGAAATCTGCCCTAATTTCATATCATAATAATGAGAGTTTAGAATAAAAATATCTACTTAAACTTTGGTAGTAATGAAGTATAACCAATCATTTATAAAGATACAAAAAGGAGGGCACCTGGGTGGCTCAGTTGGTTAAGCAACTGCCTTCGGCTCAGGTCATGATCCGGGAGACCCGGGATCGAGCCCCACATCGGGCTTCCTGCTCTGCGGAAGCCTGCTTCTCCCTCTCTCACCGTGCTTGTTCCCTCTCTAGCTGTATTTCTGTCTGTCAAATAAATAAATACAATCTTAAAAAAAAAGATGCAAAAAGGAATTCTAATGTCCAATAAGAAATTAACTAAGATAGTATTAAAGCAAACTTTGTCTCCTTTAGAAATCATTCTCTTGTTCAAGGATTTTTTATTATTATTATTTTTCCGTTAAACCTCTTTATCACATTGACATATATTTGCTTGGACAAAATGACAAAAATAAAAAAGGAAATTTAGAATCCTGGATTTAACTCATTTCTAGATAGTTTATATTTGTAATCAGATGTATTTCTTGCATAAGTTCTTCTCACATATTTTTTTTTTCACAATGCAATGTGCCTACTTACATGATACATATGCTTCTGGGACAGATTACAGTAAGAGGAATATTTCAGAGTTGAAATGAATCATGTCAGACATTTAGCTATGAAAGTAGCCAAAGGAGACAGAAATGCAGATTGCCAAGAAGAGGAGAAATGATCACTTTTAAAATGGGATTTGGAAAGAAATTAGGGTTTGATGAAGCAGAGAGATTCCTAAAGCCTGGTGCAGATGACAAAGTCTGAGAAAATCATTTAATAGAGAAAGTTACTGAAGAAGAAAAGAGATGTTTTCACATATGAAACAGACATTTGTCTGAAATGTAATCAATGTGTTATAAAACAATTATGCCAGCTAGAATATAACATGTGCTTAATTTAATATAGATGGTATTCTTTCTTTAAGAAATACTTTAAGAAAATAAATACTTTAAGAAATCGTTTTCCTTAAAAAATTTTGCAAACTCCACTTTTAAGTCTTAGAGATATTAAAAAGAAGAAATGAATAAGATGAGATCAACAAACCCCTCACTACAGAATGAACAAAGTAACATTTACCAACACATTATACACTCATCAATTCATAATACACTCCCTCACACACTCTGTGTACTTGAGATACACACACACACATACATACCCACATATGTACCTGACAGTGTTTTAAAAGTTCTTAAACAAAGAAAGTGTTCTAACTTGAGATTCTACAATGTAGTGAAAAATCAATAAAATCTGTATTCTTCTAGGAGATGTACCTATGGAATTACTCTTTGTGATTACTGTAGAATAAAAATGAATAATCATAAATAGAAATTATATATATTAATCTCTAATGGTTCATTTGAATATCTCTTAATAAGGAATTAATGAAAGTCTTGGTTTAAATGACTAATGAAGTGCCCACAACTGTCTGGTGTATCGTTCTTTCTTATCATGGTTCTGTCTGCCGTAGGAGTCACATGTCTGAAATACACTGATTTGCTTTCTCAAATCCTGTTAACTTTCTAGCATCAGATCTTATATTCGAATTTCAGAGAGAATCCAATCTTACTGGCTATAATTTTTGTAAAGACGCAGAAGCTTTCTGCAACAATTTGAACTCAGCATCAGCATGCCTACTAGTTGTGCTGTATCTTTTCCTGTTTCTTTAATCCATGAATTATGAATTCTATGAAGGATGCTTTACTGGAATTCAAACCTGCCTCAATCTTTCTTGCAGTCGTTGCTCTGAACTGGACTTTGCAAGTATCCATTTCTTTAAAGTAGATGAGAAATATTTTCCCTACTTGTAAATATGCCCGTTCCTCTAATAAGCTTTGAACTTTAAGATCTCCACAATCAAAACTTGCTGCAATGGTTGACTTAAAAACTAAAGCCTATGGAGGAAAAAATCTGACTCTCCAGTGTTTTATCTATAGTGTCGCCATGGCTCATAAGTTCCTTAGCTTAATGGCCAGGTTCGTCACAGTATAAACCATCTAAGACTTTCTAGCCTCTGAGGCTCTTTAATTGCAGTAGGTCAAAATAATTTGTATTCATTTTTTGACCCCCAGTCTTCAAGAAAAGTTTAAATTATGGTCAGTACTCCCTGGTTAAAAAGGCAAGAAACTAGATGGAATTTGTTACTTTTAAATATCCATAAAAACAGCTATAAACTTTAAAGTCAGTATTTAAAGGCATAAAATTCAGTTTTCTAGAAAATCATCTATGTGCAGAAAACTTTATTAAAGAAAACCTTTCATTTTCCAGTGATAAAGGATAAATAAACTGCCAATATAGTTATTTTCACTTCCTTAGACAAAATCATATTTTGTGTCTGTCTGGTTGAAGATAAGAGCACCCCATTGAGAAAGCCTGAGAACATGTAATTAACTCCTTGGTATTAACTGTTAAGATTTGCATTACACTCTTCTCTTAATATTCATGTAGATTCCATTTTTCTTTGCTAACAAGAATCAAAAATATTTTATGTGTTTACGAAATTTGTTAAATTAGCTATTAAAAGCTATATGGGATTTAAGAAGATCATAAAATATAACTGACTTAAAGAAACATATAGTTTCAATGTAGCAACTGTTAATCAGGACCAACATAACTGAGGAATGTAGTACTTAAAGTTATGCTTTATGATCTTCTTAAATGACAGGGAATAGGAAAACAGAAAAGAAAAAAACATGAACTTCAATATATGGAACCAAGTCATAGCAGGAATTAACATCCATTGCAATTAATGGACTATAATCAAACACTGAAAAAAATTAAAGAGAAAATCAATTAACAGTCTAATTAAAAATCATCTAATGCCCTCAGTTATTCTGTTTAAATAAGATCATCATTTTAGTTCCTCGTTTAGAATTTAGACTAATCATTCAATTAAAATTTCAGTGAAACATCGACCTTATAAGACCTCTATTCTAGGCATCTAAATGTAGACTATTAAATATTCTTAATGAACACAGAGCCCATCTGGCAAAAGCATTGGCATCCCTATGATCATTTTAGGATATCTCTCACCTTCTCTGTATTTAAATTAAATAGCACCCCCTTTCCAGGTGGATCATCTTTTTAATAAAACAAGGTCAAATTGTAACTTTGTGATCTTTTTATTAGCTTCTTTTCAAATGCTAGAGCTTTGGACTCCTGCCATTTTCGTATACCTGGACTAAGATTTCTTTTTTCTGCTGTGTCTAGACCTTTTTAAATCACTCTCTTCCATGTGATCATGAAATTAGGCTCTATAAAATAGAATAATTACATTTTGTGACCAATAGTCTGCTGTTTCAACTAAAAAAAGAAATCACGGTATATTTTGGTTTGGTAATTTAAAATATATGTTAGATGAATGAACTGTAATGTTTTACACATACACACAAATCACATACAAAAATAATTTAAACTTTCTAAAGGAATCCAAACCATTATATTTACAATGCTAACTGATGGGCGCCTGGGTGCTTAGTGGGTTGAGCCTCTGCCTTCGGCTCAGGTCATGATCTCAGGGTCCTGGGATTGATGCCTGCATCAGGCTCTCTGCTCAGCAGGGAGCTTGCTTCCTCCTCTCTCTCTGCCTGCCTCTCTGCCTACTACTGATCTCTCTCTGTGTCAAATAAATAAATAAAATCTTTTTTAAAAATGCTAACTACACAATCACATTTTCTGAACAATTTTTAACTAGTCCCATGTTTTCAAATTACACGTGTGTGTTTGTACATGGGTGTGTAGCAGCTCCAGCTCCTATGAACTGTTTGAACCTCTAGCCAGTGTCTTTACAAAATAAGTATTCCAAAAGTTTCACTATTTGTAAAGAGAAAAAACTGCACTAAGTGTGTGATTTCTGGGTCTCTATCCACGTTAGATCTCTGATAATTGGCTTGATTTGTTTCTGCATCCACTTTTTGTTTTGTTTTAATTTAAAGGCTGACTTTTGCATTATCTCAATTCAGCCCCTCTTTTCCTTTGAAAATTAATTAATCAATCAATTTTTATTTAGGTATAGCTGACATACATTGTTACCTTAGTTTCAGGTGTATAGCATAGTGATTCAAGATCTCTATGTGTTCCACTATGGTCACCTCTGTTGATTTAAAAAGTTTGGCTGCTCACTCCAAAAATATTCCTGAGCCATGTAGATTTTCCTGATAATTCAGAGGGGAAATGGGGAAGGACTTTCCATCAAACCACTGAGGGCACACCAATAACCATCCTCAAAATATATTCTTTCTACAGATTCCCTTCTTCCCAGAAGGCACAGTCCTCCTCTCATTGTCTTGCTTCTCAGGCTCTAGACTTTAGTTTTTCCTTTCATCCCTCCACCAGTCTTGGGAAATTTTCTATATTATACAGAGTCATTTCAGCCTCACCCCTGCTTTAACTGTGCAAATCTATACCCACCCATTAAAGGAAGTTGTACGGTGGGTCCGATTGGGAGAAGAGAAGGAAAGGTAGTAAATTATAAAAAATAAACACTTATATGAATGTTAATAATATTCTTTAATTACACACCAAAAAGGAAGGAGGAAGGAAGGAAGGGAGGAAAGGAGAAAAAGAGGGAGGAGGGAAGAGGAGAAAGAATTGAGCATATTCTGGTATTTCTATCTTTGCTCAAAATACTAAATGCCACAAGTGCTCAAACACATTTGAGGTATTCAATCTTATGCATATTTTCAAAGTATTTTTGAGTCCCCAATTGTGTACACTTTCTAAATCTACTAAATCCTGCCATTTTCTGATACTTTTCATGAGTTCATTTGTGTTAAGGAGCACAAGATTAAATCTACTAGACCATCTTTTAGTTTCCCTTTAAATGCAAATGATATTTGGAGAGCACAAGTAGGAGGAAGTAAAAGAGATAAATACAGCAAAATATCATGACTATTTCTTCACTAATGGGAAGAGATAACTATTCAAATATATAAAAAATGTATTGAATTGTTCTTACATTCCAGCCATTCATTTAAAGATCCTAATATAAAAAATATACACACACACACACACACATATATATATATATATATACATATTTAAATATATATATCCATACACACATATGTATGTGCTTGTATGTATGTGTATATATGTATTTTTCTCTGTTAGGAACATTATTTGAATGGCTGGAATATAGAAAAATCCAATATATTTTCTATGTATTTAAGTGAATAAACACACATGTATGCATTAATACACACATATATACCTGTGTGTACACATATATATATCTATGTGAGTATACACATATTTATGCATACACACATACAGACAGTCCCCAACTTATGATGGTTTGACTTAGCAATTTTTCAACTTTATGATGGTATGAAAGTGATACATATTCAGTAGAAACCATACTTTGAATTTGGATCTTTTGCCTAGCTAGCGATATGCAGTGTGATACTCTGCTGCAGTCCTGGGCAGCTGTGACGAGCTGTAGCTCCCAGATAGCCCCACAATCATGCAGATAAACAACCACGGTACCTGCAGTCTACAACCATTCTGTTTTTCACTTTGTTACAGCTTTTAATAAATTCCGTGTGATACTCAACGCTTTATTTTAAAATATCCTTTGTGTTAGGTGATTCTGCCCAACCGTAGGCTAATCTAAGTGTTCTGAGCATTTTCAAAGTAGACTAAGCTAAGCTGTGATGTTCAGTAGGTTAGGTGTGTTTAATGCGTTTTCGGGTGCCTGGGTGGCTCAGAGGATTAAGCCTCTGCCTTCGTCTCAGGTCATGATCTCAGGGTCCTGGGATCAAGCCCCACATCCATCGTCGGGCTCTCTGCTCAGCAGGGAGCCTGCTTCCTCTGCTCTCTTTGCCTGCCTCTCTGCCTACTTGTGATCTCTCTCTCTGTCAAATAAATAAATAAAAATCTTTAAATGCATTTTCACTTTAGGGTATTTTCAACTTAGAGTGAGTTTATTGGGACATAAATTCATTGAAGTCAAGGAAAATTGTGTGTGTGTGTATGTGTGTGCGTCTCCTAAATCCCCAAGCTCTTGTAAAACTAAGATACATATATTGATACCTTATTTTCTTTCATCTCCATTCAAATGTATGAGATAGATTCTATTATTATGTCCATTTTATAGATGGAGTAATTAAGGAAATTGTCCTTCCTTAGCTTGCCGGTCAGGAGGTAGTTGTGATTAGCACCCAGTCTGACTCCAGAGGGGATGCTCATATCACTACTTTGCTGTAGCTTAAACCACTTGTGGGATGGTGCTCCAAGCCTGGCCTGGTGCTAAACAGGAATTCCCAACTCCTGACATACAACCTAGGTAACAAAGGTTCTAGGTACCGTCTTTGTGTCTGTCACTGGCAATTAGCATTTGTTTTGTGAAAATTGACACTTCAACATATGTGAAAGCTCACTTTATGTCTGCTAAACAAATCCGAGTCCCTGATTATGCTTCTCATTTACTTAGCAAACTTGTTTTCAAAGCAAGTACAAAGAAACCTCACTATAAGCCCTGTATAAATTATCATGAATTTCAAACAGTGGACAAATGTGGCTTTATGGTGTATTAAATTGTTTTACATGTCTGCTTACATTAAAAGTACCACTGATTTCTTTTGCTTTATCATATCTCTTAAGCCCAGAGCAGGTCGTTAGGTAAATTATTCTCTCAGTCTTGGTGGGTTTTTTTGGTTCAGATTCTTCAGAATTTAAATAGGGTGTTAAATAACCATTCCATTGACTTGGCTATTTCACACTTCAAGACCTCCTACAACCTGGACACCTTCACAGACCAGTGTGGCTATTCACTCCTAGTACGTAGCAGAAGGACCACGTGCATCTTGTTGCATGTTAAAGATGAGAGCTATGGATGAATCATTTCCCATTCCGGAAGGCATACAGAACAATCAAACAATTAGGGAGACAATATCGTTTTTCTGTTTTTTTTAGGAGACTCTGAGGACCAAATCAACTCTGATTCTCTCACTTCCTACATGGCATATTTTATTAACTAGAAAGAATAGAGTTTACTAAATGGCACTTTTATTGCTCCCTTTGCCTAGAAGAGAGCAGTGGGATCTTTAGCTTCTTTATTACAAAAGCAGTCAGATATTTTATACAGTCATAAAAGCACCAGCTGCCATTTGAGACAGCTAAAGCTAGGCAATGAGTGCTCAGAGTACATTTGTTGTATTTTCTAAGAAAAGTGTTCATTAAAACATAGGTTTTCTCCTAACCCGCAATACTACTGGGACTATAAATATCTACAGACAGCTACCTTAAACAGGTTAGAAGAAAGCCACATTAAGATAGTACTTTTGACTACCTCCACCATAAAATGAATAGAATAGAGAAGAAATGGAAGGGGACATGTTATTTGGGGAGAGTGCCTTTATGCCCTTCATCAGCTACATACATTCTTATTTCACTTGTCCAAATTCTGTTACATTTCCAACTAATAGATATGAAATAAAGAGTCTTGGCAGAAATGCATTCACTAAATGGTGGAATGGATTTTATACAAATGACTTTCTTGTTCATAAAAACAAACTGCCTAGTAAAAAAAATGCTAAACTGCCGAAAAAAAAGTAGCACTTTTTCTTTTAAGAAAATCTCCGTAATCATTTAACTTCTCTATTCATCAATAAGTCTTTACTAACGCAATATCCAAGTTAGTTCCTAAGAGTATGGTCTACACGTATGGTATACATTATCAATGCCTCCTACTCATCAGTATTTTAATGAGAAGAGGTGAAACTCATGAGTGTAAAATGATACTTAGCAATGTTAGACAGAAGCTTAATATAAACTGTTGACACAGCACCTTCTAGGAGTTCAGAAGTAATTTGACAAGAGTTACAATGATCACTTTTTACAGAGGAACTAAGATTGGAGGTGGTTCTTATAAGATGAGGACATTAACTTGGGGCATATAGTCTCATTTTGTTGAATGACCGACTCTTGGTCTTGGCTCAGGTCATGATGTCATGGATCGTGGGATCCAGTTCCACACTGGGCTCCGCGTTCAGCAGGGAATCCACTTGGGATTCTCTCCCTCTGCCCTTCCCTCCATTTTCTCTCTCTCACTCTCAAATAAATAAGTAAATCTTAAAAAAAAAAAAAAAAAAGAGGACATTAATTTGCTACACTGTGAACAAAATTATAGAAGTTCTGACTAAGAGAGAAATTGCAATTCAGGGCCTAGCACCTGTCAGAACTCAAATATTTGTTGAATTAATACCACAATATGATAGTTTAATCTGCACTACAAATATGTGGGATATATACCATTAATATCTCTGGTCTAGAGATAAAGAATAGCCTCTTCAACAAGGTCATATATGCAAGAGCTGAGTATTCAAGACTCTGAACCAGAACTTTTGGACACCAAACTGTTATGTAGAAGGATGTACTGCCTTGAAAGTAAAATTAAAGAATTCATCTGGAAACTGCTTTGTAGAGGAAGCAAGCTGTTTGGGACCAAGTTTGGGAAGTCTTTAAACCCTAACTTGAAATAATCAAGGTTAATTAACAGATAACAGGTAGCCAAGGGATTTGTAAGGGAGTGTAGATGTGTTCTGAAGATCTATGCCTTTTTTATTAGTTTTCTATGAAAGGATGATTAGAAAGACTGACTTAGTTTTTATTTCAATAATCCTTGAGAACAGCTTTATATTGAATACAGGATAACTTCAAATAGACTCAGACCTACTATGTTGTGATGGGCATAGATTATAAGACACTTTTATTTTTCAAATCTTGTCATTCTTGAAATTTGCAAAAACTTACAAGTGATAAAATCATTTCCCTATATATATTATTGTCTAATACAGCTAGTCACAAAAATCAGTGTTATATCCAATAACAGTGTCTTTATTAGCATTTAGGATGTATGGTCATGATAAGGAATAAAATACTATCTATAAAGAAGCGTAAGAAATTATTTAAAATACAAGAAAACCCCGATATACGCTATATGTTAACTAACTAGAATTTAAATAAAAATTTGAAGTTACAAAAAATAAAAATAAGATAAAACACAAAAAAAGTTAAATCTTCCTTTAGGGACAGAGAAAGGGTCAAGGAGAGAGAAATTTAATTTGTTTTTTAAAAAATAAATGAATTTTCCACAGTGCAATAGAGTAGACAGGACGATTTATTTGTGAAGCACATTTTTTAAAGATTTTCTTTATTTATTTGACAGAGAGAGAGATCACAAGTAGGCAGAGAGGCAGGCAGAGAGAGCAGAGAAACAGGCTCCCCACTGAGCAGAGAGCCCGATGCGGGCCTTATCCCAGGACCATGAGATCATGACCTGAGCCGAAGGCAGAGGCTTTAACCCACTGAGCCACCTAGGCGCCCGTGAAGCACATTTAATTGTGAAGTGAAGCCTTCCTAAGTAAATTTTTAAAAATGGAAGAGCTTTGTATCTTCAGCCTCTGTTTACTAACATGCAATGGCAGGTGGATAATAAAGATGAAAAGAGCATCCTTGGTAACTGTGTTGCCTTCATTAAATTACATACACTTGGTAAATCCCAGATCCCTAAATTGTAAAACTGCCACCCATTTGAGGCCATAAGTGTCGCTCTTCTCTGATCCCACCATGGACCACCAGTGTAGGGATTTGCTCACCTCTCTTCTGCTATATGGATGACATACAATGAAAGCACAAATGTTGCCACCTACACACTGTAAGCATTGGAGAAAAAAATAATTTCATGTTTTTTCTTTTCTGTCTTCCTATTCCCTGTCATTTAAGACGATCATACAGTATAACTTTAAATACTCCATTCCTCAGTTATGTTGGTCCTGATTAACAGTTGCCAGTTGTCTTCTTTCTTTCATTTCCTTTTTTGCTCCTTTCCTCCTTTCAGTCTTTCTTTCCTGTCTAAATGAACAGATTTCTGCCGTGGTGGAGCCCCACCCCCATCAGTACCCCATCCCTTGGTATCCATCAGATTGTTGCTAAGTAAGTAAAGTCTGGGAACAAAGTTCTCTATCCCAGACAAGCCTTTCCAATGAATATGATTCATTTACCTGGCATGGCAACTAAAGCACTCAATTAAGGTGACCCTCAGTGCTTCACAGTTTGATTTTTATTAGCACATCAGACACCAATAGATTATCATTTAGGTAGGTTAAAAGACTTTGCACTTTTGCAGGTAATGTTAATAAAGGAAAAATGTTTCCATAATAAGGAGCTCCCAAAGAATATCCATCTTATTTTCCTTAGTCATAAAAAAAGCTTTCCAAGCATTCCCAGTTGAATAGGATATCAAGTATTGAAAGGGAAAATCTCTTGGCATTTCTTTTCATTAAAATGTACTCTCATGAAGCAAGCATGGCACCTCTCATAAAAACAGGTCATGTTTTATGAATATTTAACTTATGTTGAACTCTGCAGAAGGAAGGAGCAACCTTGAAAACTTCTAGGAGCCCGGCAGCATTGCAACACACAGGCTATCACCTTCATCATTAATCACAGTAGACTGCCTAGAGCTATTGTTGGCTTTTCAAAAGGAACCATTAAACAATAGAGAAATGTGAAAATATTTATTACGGACTATTCTATCCTTTTTTAAAAAAGGGAATGACAGACCCAAACAGCATGTGAGGGCTTTTAAAAATTTATTTTTAACATGAAGTTTAAAATTTTGTATTTTCATCACCTGTTAGTTTGAAAGCAATACACTAGTCAAGCAATATGAACTCAGTAACCCAACGACTAAATATTGGTTCAACATCTTACCTTCTTCCTGGGCTATGGAACCTTGATTTTTGCAGAATCACAGAAGGATTATCCTAAATAAGTGAGCAAGTTTTTCTTGTCTTTTATTTTTTAGACTAGTTACAGAGGTTTAAGGAAGACATTTAAAATTCTCAGGAGAAAGTAAGTAAGATGAAGAAACAAATATTTAGCCTTCTGTTAATTAAATGCTTTCTTGTAAGTAGAATATTGATTTGGAACCATCATTCAGGCCAAGAGCAAAAGTTTCATAGTCACAAAGGAGTGAGAACTTTGTTAGATTTAAATTTAGATGAGATTACAGTAGAGGAAAAACAATTCAGTTGCTTTGCCTTTCGCAAAGGCACATATTAAAAATTTTAAGAAGTTATGTAGTGCTTTTTCTAGAGTATGTTTTTTTATTTATTTTTTAGAGTATTCTTTAAAGCTTACATGAGTCATGTCATTGGCTCACTGAATAGAAGCCCATAGTTACCTATTGTAGACAGTGTTGCACTCGTTACAATTAAGACCCTCATACTGGGATTTCTAAATTCAGGAAGTTTGTGATCTTTAAGTTCATCGCCTCTTCTATCTCAAAAAAATAAGTACTCTATATGGTTTCCCGAATGGTTAACTCGGCCTTCCCCCGGTCTCTTACTTTGATGCCACCAAAAATGTCTGGCTATTCTATTAACAGATATTAAGCATGATATAGTAGGAAGATTACTGGTTTGGGAGTCATGAAGATACAGGTTCAAGTTATTTATATCTGTAATGCCCAGTACAATTGCTGGTAACCACATGCATCTAACTGAACAGTAAAAATATGTTTACCTCAGCAGAGTAATTGAATTTTTACTTTAAGTTAAATTTGAAAACATAAAACAAGATGAAACCAGAGAGGGAGACAAACCATAAAAGACTCTTAATCATAGGAAACAAACTGAGGGTTGCTGGAGCAGAGGGAGGAAGAGGGGTGTGATACCTGGATGATGGACATTAAGGAGGGCAGGTGATGTAATAAGCACTGGGCATTATATAAGATTGATGAATCACAGGCCTGTACCTCTGAAACCAGTAGTACCTTATTTGTTAATTAATTAAATTTAAATAAAAATAAAAATGTAAGAGATAATAGTATTCTATAATTCTATAACAGTAAGACTGTATTTCATTTTAACTATTACATCATGCAAGATATTGGTGTTGCATTGTAGTACACATTGAGCACAGACTTTCTTTCAATTTTACATACATACACATCATTGACCCATTTGATGTCAATAGATTGACTCAATTTGAATGACTTTTGTATGTACCCATGTAACATTGCAATATGTTTATTTGAATATTTTGTGTAAACTGCACAGGTTAATAATAGCTCTATAAATTATAACTGATGTGTAGTCTTTTGACTTTTCCACGTAAAGTATCAAGTCAGCTGCAAAGAGTTTGACTTCTTTGCCAATTTGAATGTCTTTTTTTTTTTTTTTTTTAAATTTCGTTGTCTGATTGCTGAGCTAGGACTTCTATTACTATGCTTAACAATAGTGGTGAGAGTGGACATCCCTGTCATGTTCCTGACCTTAAGGGAAACGCTCTCAGTTTTTCCTCATTGACAATGGTATTCATTGTGGGCTTTTCATAGATGGCTTTTATGATATTGAGGTACATTCCCTCTATCCCTATACTTAGAAGAGTTTTAATCAAGAAAGAATGCTGTATTTTGTGAAATGCCTTTTCTGCATCAGTTGAAAGGATCATATGGTGTTTGTATTTTCTTTTATTAATGTTCTCTATCACATTGATTGATTTGCAAATGTTGAACCATACTTGCATCCCAGGAATAAATCCCACCTGGTCATAGTGAATAATCCTTTTAGTGTACTGTTGAATCCTTTTGGCTAGTTATCTTCATGGGTGTTTTGGCATCCATGTTCCTTAGGGATATTGGTCTGTAGTTCTTCTTTTTGTTGATGGAGTCTTTGTTTGGTTTGGGGATCAAGGTAATGCTGGCTTCATAGAACAAGTTTGGAATTTTTTTTTCTATTTCTGTTTTTTGAAACAATTTCAGTAGAATAGGTATTATTTCTTCTTTAAATATTTGGTAGAACTCCCCTACGAAGCCACCTGACCCAGAATTCTTGTTTTTTTGGGAGGGTTTTGATTATAAGTTTATAAGTTTCCAGGAATGTGTCTGTTTCTTCCAGATTGCCTAATTTGTTGGCATGTAGTTGCTCATAATAAGTTCTAACAATTTCCTGTATTTCCTTGGTATTGGCTGTAATCTCTTCCCTGTCATTCATGATTTTATTAATTTGGGTCCTTTCTCTTTTCATTTGGGTAAATCTGGCCAGAGATTTATCAATCTTAATAATTCTTTCAAAGAATCAGCTTCTAATTTTATTGATCCCTTCTACTGTTCTTCTAGTTTCTGTTACCTGATTTCTACTCTAATATTTATTATTCTCTTCCCCTCCTTGGTTTAGGTTTTATTTGCTCTTCTTTCTCCAGGTCCTTTAGGTGTAAAGTTAACTTTGTATTTGGGAACTCACAGTGATTCGGCAATATGGCAGGATACAAAATCAGTGCATAGCAATCAGTTAGATTTCTATACACTAACAATGAGTCTGAAGAAAGAGAAATTTAGGAATCAGTCTTATTTACAGATGCAAAAAAACCCACAAGATACCTAGGAATAAACCTAACCAAAGAGATAAAAAGATCTGTACTTCAGAAACTATAGAACACTTATGAAAGAAATTGAGGGAGACACAAGGAGCTGGAAAAGCACTCCTTGCTCATAGAGGAATAATTATTGTTAAAATGTTTGTGTTGCTCAGAGAAGTCTCAACACAGTCCATGCAATCCCTATCAAAATATTATTGACATTTTTTACAGAGCTGGAACAAACAATCCTAAAATTTATATTGAATCAGAAAAGACCCTGAATCACCAGGGGAATGTTCAGAAAGAGAACCAAAGCTGGGGGCATCATAATGCCTGACTTCAAGCTATATTACAAAGTTGCGATTACCAAGACATCATGGAACTGGTATGAATACAGACACATAGTGGAACAGAATAGGGCACACAGAAATGGACTCTCAACTATATGGTCAGCTTATTTTTGACAAAGCAGTGAAGAATATCCAGTGGAAAAGACACAGCCACTTCAATAAATGGCACTGAGAAAATTGGACAGCCAAATGCAAAAGAATGAAACTGGACCATTCTCTTATACCATACACAAAGATAAACTCAAAATGAATGAAGACCTAAATGTGACAGGATCAAAATCCGAGAGGAAAACATAGGTAGTGACCTCTTCAACATCAGCCACAGCAACTTCTTTCAAGACACATCTCTAAAGTCAAGGGAAACAAAAGCAAAAATGAACTATTGGGACTTCTTTAAGATAAAAAGCTTCTGCACAGCAACAGAAACAGTCAACAAAACTAACTATCACTTACTATCAGGGAAGTATACATGAAAACCACAATGAGATTCCACCTTACACCACTTAGTTTGGCCAAAATTAACAAAACAGGGAACAATAAATGTTGGTGAGGATATAGAGAAGGGGAAACACTCTTAAACACTGTTGGTGGGAATGCAAGCTGGTATATCTACTCTGGAAAATGGTAGGGAGGTTCCTCAAGACATTAAAAATAGAGGTACCATACGACCCAGCAATTGCATTACTGGGTATTACCACAAAGATGAAGATGTAGTGAAAAGAAGGGGCACATGCACCCTGATGTTTATAGCAGCAATGTCCACAATAGTCAAACTGTGGAAGGAGATGAAATGTCCTTCAACAGATGAATGGATGAAGATATGGTTCGTGTATACAATGGAATATTACTCAGCCATCGGAAAGGATGAATACCTACCATTTACAATGACATGGATGGAACTGGTGGGTATTATGCTAAGTGAAATAAGTCAAGCAGAGAAAGATAATTATCATACAGTTTCACTAATATGTGGAATATAAGAAATGGGACAGAGAATCATAGGGGAGGGAGAGAAATCTGAGTATGAAGAAATCAGAGAGGGAGACAAACCATGAGAGTCTCTGGACTCCAGGAAACAAACCGAGGGTTGTGGAAAGGAGAGGGATGGAGAGATGGGGTAACAGGGTGATGGGCATTAAGGAGAGCACATGGTCTGGTGAGCACTGGGTGTTGTATGTAACTAATTAATCATTGAACACTACATCAAATGTTAGCTGATTGAACTTAGTAAAAAATCATAATTAGCAAATAAATTGAAATAGTGTTATATAAATTATGTAATATTTAAATTCCTTTTCTAGTTTGAAAGAATAAATATGGATTCAATTCTTTAAATTTAAAGAATACACTTATGACTGATGCAGAGTAGAGTGACAAGGTAAAAGCTACCATAATGATAAAGAGAAAAACAGACTGGAAGTAGTTATGGCACAAAATCCGTGATGATTAGCAATTTACTTTGGCAGTACAAAATGTAGAGCTATTGTGTAATTTTTTAAGGTTATAAAGTGGATAGTATTAAGAATTATCTTCAGCAAATATGTAGAGAATTTGATAAAAGATTTCCTCTCAGCAGTCAAAGAATTGATGAAATTGGTTGGCTGAAATCAGGTAAATATTAGAAAATGCAAATCTTTATGCAAATCTTTCACTATCCTACTCCATTCCAATTTAGAGAAAGCATAGTAATTCTGGTCTGAGAAATTAATGCAATACTTAATATCTTAGGGTGGGTCTTATCCTTGGCATGGAATCATGGAGGCATGTCAAGCAATCCAGGATGGCATGAGGGTACTTGGTGTCTTCCTAGGCTGAGATTAAAAGAATACTGTAAAGAAATTAAAAGCATAGAAATGAAAAAAATATGTGTATATACATATATGTATAAATATATGCATTTAAATGTGTTTTATCCTTTAAGTACCTGGAAATACATTGTATATAAATAAAGTTTATGTAAAATGAACACCGACAGTCTGAAAATGCCTTGTTGCTTTCAGGCAGAGGATCATTTTGTTAAAGCAGCATTCAGGAGAGGACATACCTGGGCAGCCTCAGATTAGACTCCACATTCTATTTTCAGGCCTGATGAATGCAACAGCTGTAATCATGCCCAAGATCATCAGAGAAATGCCTGATTTACCTCCATGTCTCTGATTCATTTTATGGTTCCAGCCATGTGTCAATATAACAAATTGAGGACTCTAAATATGATGGAAAGGGACCCACATGTACTTCTCTGCCTGAAATATCTGAGAAATGCCAAACAAAAATGATCTGAAACATTTTTACTTTTTCTCTACCAAAGACCTATATGGTCTCTAAATAAATTTCCATGACCTTTAAAATTGCTTATAGAGAGGAATTAAAAACAAACTCCAAATGGCATATAAAATGGAAAGGTTTTAGATTAATCGTGTGTTCTAAAAACACATAGATTAATTGTATGTGTTCTAAAAAAATAAAACTATTTTTGATAGTGCAGAGCAAAAGGGTACCATACATATAAAATTTTAAGAATGTGCTGCTTAAAAAAATGTGCTGCTTAAAGTTAATGAAGGCCTTTGCCACTGCTTTGTGTCTAGACATATAAAATCTAACATATTGAGTTAGTTGAGGTTCTATTTATTGAGTGGCAAGAAAGTATTAAGAAAACATTATTTCTGTAAGAATATCTGATTTCCTTTAATGCTTTGTACATATCAAGTTATCTCCACCATCCAGTGGGCAGCCAAGTTCTCTGGCATTCCAGTCCTCTGCCTCAGTGTGAAGATGAATCTCATTTCCTTGAAATACTGCTTCTACTGTATTTCAAGGAAATGAGATTCTGTTCAAGCAAGTTGAAATCTTAATTCCAGTTCTTTTCAAAGTAATAATTTATATATAAAGTACCACAGATGGATGTTTATATTGGATATAATAACTTGAAGACTTATTTTATCTGAAAATGGAATTAGAGCTTCTTGATGCCAAAATACAGAGCTAAATCATTTAAGGTCATACTCCCATCTTTCAACGCCGTAGAAGCCCCATCTTTCTCCAGTGTACCATCAGCATCGCTCCTTACTCAAATCATGCACAAAAAAAGAGTTTCCTGTCACAAAGCCAATAAATGAACAAAATATTTAGCAAATAGACTAGACTGGGTGAGTATAAAATATTGTTACAAGTATATATACAAGTATATACAAGTATAAAATACTTTTACAAGTTACTAATTAAGGGGCACCTGAGTCCTCAACTCAGTCCTTAAGTGTCTGCCTTTAGCTCAGGTCATGATCCGGGAGTCCTGGGTTCAAGCCCCACATCTGGCTCTCTGCTCAGTGGGCAGCCTGCTTCTCCCTCTCTCATTCCCCCTGCTTCTGTTCCCTCTCTAGTTGTGTTGCTCTCCGTCAAATAAATAAAAATCTTTTTAAAAAATGACTTAGTTAAAACAATTATAGTAGAAAGCATTTTGGCTCATGCAGTTTTGTATTATATTAGTTTAAGCAGAAATAACCTAAAACAAAGTCAATTTAGTGACTGAAATTTGAAATTAATGTTAAAATACTAAACTTATTTAAAATCTTAAAGGGACAAAATATAGTACGTTTTATAATTGTCAACGTATTAGTGCATCAGAAGATCTAAGTTGTGAATGTTGTCCATAATAAATTCAGAGTCGTTTAAAGTCATGTCAAGTTCCTTATTTGAGGGAAGATAATGGAAAGGGGAACCATTACATTTTGTTACATAATAGTAAGGGATTGATCTTGAAATTAATGCCCAAGCTCTAACGAGAATGATAAAATTGATTATAATTTAAGTGGGGTAAAAGGTGAGTACTAATCTGTGTACTTACTATGTTATTGTGTATAAAATTTCCCTACATAAACATGCCTAAAAACACAATTTTCAGATCTTTTACACACTCCGAAAGTCTACCATCGGCCCTCTTCAGATTTGAAGAGCATGCTGTCTTTTCATGCTAAAAGTGTGTTACAATGTCAACACAGTCCTTACTCCTCCAGGCTCGAACCACAGCTTTTGGAAGTGTTGCAAGTGAGGTTTTTTTGTTTTTGTTTTTTTCTGGAAAAAAGAAATAGATTAAAAGTATGACAAGCATGGTATTATTTGTGGAGAAAACAAATGTCTACCTCTGTCAGAAAAGATTTTTGCTTGTTTCTTTTAATTTCACAGTGGGCTTTAATAAACACTGTCATCACCATTTTTTTAAAGCTTGTTTTGTCCTCAGATTTTCTTTTTAAAATCTGACTGGGGAAAACCAAAGAAATTAGAAAAAGACTTTATCATTATAGTATGTCAAAACTTGAACAATTCTGAATACTATTTACCTAATACTAAGTAGATATTAACTCTTAGACCTCCTAGAAAGTGGCTACCTGGGTACTGCAAGTTAGCTTTTCTAGGACAAGAGTAGTTTCAATGTACATTTACTGTATAATCTTATCTGTAAAATCATTTATCTTCTAATGGCTTATCTTGTCTCTTTTAAGTAGTTGTTCCAAACAACTTTATTATCTATATGTGTGTCTATACACATATGTATACACACACACACACACACCACCACCACCACCACCACCACCAGACAACTGTGGTTTTTGAAAACTATCAGTTTCTAGAAGGAACATCCATTATATGTGGCCTTCAAGAGCACACTTGTCAAAATTCTTGTGTTCCATAATGACAGCAAGATATTCTATAAATATAAACGTTTTAAAATTGTTCCCATGATTTGGAGGACATTAGATGGGTATCAGGACACCTTTCATATAAGTATCTGGATAGGGGTTATAATTCAGAGTTTCTGTAAACTAATGTATTCCATAATGAAACAGAAGAATGTCTGGGTCCCCAAAGCAGACCAAGTCACCTGCTATGTAAGACAGGAGGACATAAGGAGCTATTACTTCCCAGGAAGCATTACTGTAAATTAGCCCAGGGGCTGGCAAACTCTGGCCTGTCACCATATGTCCCATGAAGGAACCATGGCTTTACATTTTCAAATAGTTGAAAAAAATTCAAAGGGTTAATATTACATGACATGAAAACATTATGTGAAATTTAAATTATCCATAAATAAAGTTTCACTGGGACAGAGCTCCACATATTCACTTATGTTTTCTATGAAAGTTTTCCTGCTCCAAGGCAGAGCTGGCTAGTTGTGACAGAGACTTTATTAACTGACCCTTCACTTTACAGAAAATGTTTGCTGACCCACTAGATAGGTCAAGAGTAAGTAGTCTTCCCAGGAAGACTAATGAGCTATGTGGAGACTCCTGAATTGTTTTCTCCTATATCCTAAGATCCTCCTTATTCTACTACTGCCAGCTTAGGCCTGCCAACTCTATGAATAACTGTAAACATAGGTTATCAGTTGGACTATCTGAAAATTATCAGTTGGACTATCTGAAATTACTTTTTCAGCATGACCTTAATACTGCTGCTCAAAGCAGTGTCTCCAGTAAATTGTCAGGGCCCAAGGAAGATGTTTTACTGTCCTTTGAGGCATAGTTCTTTTAAGGGATTTTATTGCAAACCATCTAATTTCCTTAGATATTTAGAGTAATAAATTTATATAAGATTACATAAAGTCTCATTCCTGACTTTCTCCTTAGCTAACCTCCTCTGTGCCTGAAAGGTCACTGATCTCAGAGTACCCTTTATCCTGCTGTCCTCTCTGAGCTCTTTACTAATAAAGCACCTGGAAGATTTGGCCACAGTCTTGATTTCCCTTTTCTGTGTTTTATTATAGGACATAGTCACAGGGAATAAAGCGTAATTCTAGAACATATCTGGAGACCCATTCTTTCTTAACAGGGATTTGTGCACGTGTGCAGTTTGGAAATGAATAGAAGCATCCCTTCTTAACATTTAAATGGGAATATTCAGCATAAGCACTGTGGCTGTATATTGAGCTTAATTTTCTTTTTAAAGTCAGACTTTGTGATTTGATACAGAAATAAAAAGGAAGCTGTCTTACATATGCCCACCCAGTGTAAGTTCACAAGTTCATGGATTTACAAACAAGCAATAGGTTACTAAATCACTTTTATTTTAAGAGACTATGTAGGTAAAATTGCAATAAAATATTGCATTCAGAAAAATCACAATCATGCATACTTAATTACACAAAAAGCAGGTATGGAACTGAAGATGTGGATTCTGGAATCGTGTGTACTGCCTTAGAGATCTTCTGTTGCACCAATAATCAAGAACGTGTCCTCTTTTAAAGGAAAAGTAATTTTAAGATTTCACACTGTTAAATGTAAAGAGCTGTAGAATAAATCTCTATAGAAAATTGACAGAAATCCCTTTATTTGTATCATTGACATATGTATAATTCTTGACTGCACTGATTGCCCATATTGATATTTATAGAGACAAATATGTAATTTTCCATTTTAACAAAAACTAATTTTTAAGACCATTGATATGTCTGTGATACATTCACACATTCTTTCATTAGAATGAGTGAGAACTCTTTTCATTTTGTTTCATAATAGTACAGACTAGGTAAAATTAAATGCATTGCTTTGTTCCAAATAATTACAAAATAAAAATCTTTATGTCTAGAAAGAGTATGGTTTCAAATTTAATAGACAAGTCTATTATATTACTAAGCATGTGAAAATGTAGTCAGCACAAGTTTTTCTGAGGCTAGAATATAAAGGAAATATATCACAATTTTCTAATAAAATTGAATTCCACGAACTAGTAATGTAAGAATAAAAATTGACAGTGATGTGTGCCTAGGAATGTTCCTTACCTAATACTAGGAGCTAAAATAGAAAGATTTTATAATCTATTAATTATTATAATATAACTAGTCACATTATGTACTTGTGTTTAAAATATGTATTATACATGCAAATAATTAAAAATTTTCCACATAATTCTGGCTTCAGGAACTCTTTAAGCCAAGGAAAAGGAGGGTATAATCCAGTGGTAACACTATCAAAGCAAAGTAATACAGTTGATTGAAAATACAGTTGAGCACGCCCAGCAGATGAAGGTGTGAATTTCCTCATACATCATCTTAATGGCAACATTTTCTACAAAGCGACATGGAGCGCTCCTTTCATATTTCATGAGTTCTATTTGCCTGACTTCAAAATGCCAAATGTGCCAGTGAACAGTGCTTTAATATTCATGGGTTTTTGAGATGGCTTTGACAGTTGTCAACTAGAGAAATGGTTTCATCAGGAAAGAATCTGACTTATGATTTCCGGCGCACATATAAAATCATGGAGTCATTCACATATGCATTCTATTTTGAAGGTATTTTTGCATAGCTGTATTTTATGAAAATTATATAGGTGTAAAATCCTTTATGTAACAGTAAGACATTTTCAAATCTTGTTTGGATATATACTTAGCATTCCAGAAAATTTTAACCCCAGACATATAATAATAGAGCTATTTTGAAAGGACATAGCTCAGTAAGTATCCTGAAAGTTGTCTAGAACACAAGTTATCACAGCATAAATCACACATATAAGTAGAGAATTTATGTTTCTTTTTCCTTGTGTATTTTAAAAAAAAATAAGTAGCTCAGTTTAAGGAAAAATCACAGCATTTCTCTTTAAACCCAAGGGTTTAGATTTTGGTTTTTTTTAATCTCTTTGCATTTCATATACTAAAATTAAAATTAAGATTTATTGATGTAATAGTTTATTGCTGTTAACCTTAAAAGTTCTATGAAATTTTCACATCTGATATTAATAATAATTGAATAAATTATAAGCAAACACACAAACTTTATAAGAATTTATTATGTATATTATGTCATTATGCCATATTTGCTAATAAATCTTATGAGTTTGGAAAACGAGTAGCACGGAACCACCGTTGGTTTGATAATAATTTCTAACAGTTATTGAATACTCACTGCATGCCAGGCACACCTCTAAGCACTTTATATGTATTAGTTTAATTAATTTGGGTAGTATTATTACCTCATTTTGTAGATGCAATATTTTAAGTAACTTGTTTTATGTTTCATTGCTATTCAGTGGTAGAACCATGATTAAGAGATAGACCAAGCCCAGAGCCTGGGCTCCAACAAAACCTAAAAGAATCGGAATTTAAACTACAAATGAGAACTCCAGTCACATTCTAGGATTTGTTTTTTTGTTTTTTGTTTTCTTTCTTCACTCAAAGATCACCATTTTTTTTAAAGATTTTATTTATTTGAAAGTAAGTGAGAGCAGGAGGGATCACAGAGGGAGAGGGAAAAGGGAGAAGCAGACTCCGCTGAACAGAGAGCCTGATGTGGGTTCCATCACAGGACCCTGGGATCATAACCTAAGCCTAAGGCAGAAGTTTAACTAGCTGAGCTACCCAGGCGTCCCAAGGATCAGACTAGTGTCTTTATTTCATTGAATTTAACCTTGAAATAATACCTCTTTTTGTGATGTTATTTTGTTAGCATTAAAAATTATCCTAAGGATCATCTGAATTAGTGAAATTAAATCTTTTTAATTTATTTTTTCTCATTCTTTAAATTATATGTATTCAAACATATAGGCAAACAGGCAAAATAAACAATAGATACAGCCGATGGAATGATGGTTTGAGCTCTAATAGTGAATTTAGAGAGCCATGAATTTCCTAATAGCTAGTATTTGGCTACTGATTCTGTATGTTTAAAAATACAAAAACCTAAGGTGACCTGGGTGGCTCAGTCATTAAATGTCTGCCTTCAGCTCAAGTCATGATCCCAGGATCCTGGGATCAAACCCTGCATTGGGCTCCCTGCTCAGCGGGAAGCCTGCTTCTCCCTCTCCCTCTGTCCCTACTTGTGTTCCCTCTCTCACTGCGTCTCTCTTTGTCAAATATATAAATAAAAATTTTTAAAAAAAAATACAAAGCCTAAATGTTAATCATTAAAAATTTGCTGAGAAAATGGACCTCAGACTGTCTTACTTTCCTTTGAGTATATGGGCTGTGATTTAATATGGATCAGTATAACAGTTTATCTGCCCTGTGTTTATATATGGGTCTTTTAGGATGGTTAAAAGATAGCCCAAACTCAGACTGTAACAAGCGGAAATTTTACTGAGATTCATGACTTTGCAGCAATCCTTCTACATTTTCCAAATCAGCTCTTCTTCTCTCTCCATAGCATCTATTTGGACATTCTTTCCTAAAAATATCTGATCCTCTTCCTTCCCACTACTGTCTGCAGATGTCCATGCCAACTACTTCACAGGAGAATGAGAAACAAAGAGACCTCCTTCAACAGGCTCATATGAAAACATGAGATGTGCCTCCCACATTTCTCTCTTCCTCTTCCCCTACTGTCAGGATGTAAAAGCTTAACAGCCTTTCCCCAGCACTGAAGGCTACCGCCCTTCACTGCGTCAAAGTGACAATGCTTGTAGTTCTCTTTTGTCCTCTTGCAGATTTTTCAACTCCCCATATAATTTAGGATGGGATAAACTATGCTGAAATAAATAAACGTGTCACCGTCTTGAACTCATGAGCTTCAGTACAACATCCATATTAGGACTTCCCATTCAATTCTTAAAATTAGTCTCAGTTTCTGAAAGTAATTTTAAAAGGTCCCAATGACTTTGCTGCTTTAAAAAAATTCTACAGTTACTCCTCATTCTGTCTCTTACTCATCCTTTCAGCTTCATTTTCAAATTTTGACTGTCTCCCTTGAAACCCTTTCTCTTGTGTTTATGTTTTCTGTTTTTTTTGTGGGGTTTTTTTTGGTTTATTTTCTTCTTATGTACACTAGTAGTACTTCTCCTGGCCTTTCATTTCCAGTCTCTCTTGGACTTAGTTCTTTTTTTTTTTTTTTTTTTTTTGAGGATTTTATTTATTTGACAGAGAGAAAAACAGCCAGAGAGGGAACACAAGCAGGGGAAGTGAGAGAGGAAGAAGCAAGCTTCCCACGGAGCAGGGAGCCCGATGCAGGGCTCCGATCCCAGGTCTCCAGGATCATGACTTGAGCCGAAGGCAGTCGCTTAACCAACTGAGTTACCCAGGCGCCCCCTTAGTTCTTTTTCTTAAAGATGTATATATGTATGTATGTATGTATGTATGTATGTATGTATGTATATATGTATGTATTTGACAGAAAGAGAGAGATCACAAGTAGGCAGAGAGGCAGGCAGAGAGAGAGAGAAGGAAGCAGGCTCCTTGCCAAGCAGAGAGCCCAATGTGGGACTTGATCCTAGGACCCTGAGATCATGACCTTGAGCCAAAGGCAGAGGCTTAACCCTCTGAGCCTCCCAGGCACCCAACTTACTTCTTTTTATAGTCTTTAATATTGGTATCCCTCAGGGTTTCGTTTTAAGTACTTTTTTTCTTCTCATTTGTCTAATCATTTCTCCAACTCCTAACAATTTGCTAGAGTTTATATCTTCTATCTTTTGATTTTGTGCATACAAGTGATGCCAGCAGGCCAGATCCAAGGACCAAGAAGGCTTCCACAGGACCAGACAAGAGGGTCCTTGGCTATGTGAAGGATAGAAATTGAACAAACATGAGGCAGCAGGAGATGAAAGCAGTTATTTCAAAGCAGACAGAGAGTGCAGGTACAGAGAGTCTGGGAGACTGAGAAAGGAAATGATAGAGAGTGTCATCTTTGTTGGGGTCTGGGGTTTCTCTTGAGGATTGTGGCCTCATGTACATGTCCTCTCAGGCACCCAGGAACCTGTTAGAATAAAGGCAAGGATCCAAGTGTTATTTTGTGGAGCCCAGGGGGTCTGGCATCGAGGTCTGTAGTTCTGGCTTCACCTGGTCAGTCTCATCTAGTCCTTCCTTAGATGTTGTCTATTTCAAAGAAGTCATTAACTCCTTGTCCCTTACAAGGAGGACATACATTATTTGGGATATAAGGCATGTGTAACGTGAGGGTGCAGGTCCTAACAAGACTAAGAGCAGGAAAAGGAACAAACAGCTGATTTTTATGGATTCCTTCAGTTTCCCTATCTTACAAGCAGTGGTGCTTATATACATGGATTGCAGTTACCATAGCTTAGTTAAATAATACCAAATCCCCAACACCACAATTCAAATTTCAGTTATCACCATATATTAACTGAATGTAATTATATGAAGTACAAACTTGCTGCTAGCTCTTGAGTGCACACATCACTACATAAATAATACATATGCATCAGGGCGCCTGGGTGGCTCAGTTGGTTAAGCGACTGCCTTCGGCTCAGGTCATGATTCTGGAGACCCAGGATCGAGCCCCACATTGGGCTCCCTGCTCAGCGGGGAACCTGCTTCTCCCTCTCTCACTCCCCCTGTTTGTGTTCCCTCTCTGGCTGTGTTTCTCTCTGTCAAATAAATAAAATCTTTGAAAAAAAAAATAATACATACGCATCACGATTAGTGATCGATTACATCATTTCTTTCAGGGTTTATGGTGGTTTGCTCTGCATGTGTTATTTAGTTCACACACAGCAAAGCCTGTAGTTATGCTATCTCCTTATCTCCCAGTGAAAAGTTCATGTGGTATTTTACAAAAAAAACCAGGATAATCAGAAGAGAAATGGTTAAGAAAGGTGAGAGAGCGATAAAGAAAGTGCTGATGTTGAATAGAAATTTACACGGAACATAAGATGGAGTTATAAAAGAAACAGCTGACCAGAGAATATTGAGACTGCCACAATTTTAGAGACGCTAGATATTTTTCTGCTGAGATATTTTTCTTTTCATTCATTATATGCATATTTTCCTGATATCATTGAGCTTTATTATAAAAGCTGCTTTGTGATTCTTTTCTGTTCATTTTAAATCTCAATCATCTGATGGTCAGGGTCTGCTGATTGTTTTTTCTATTGAGCATGGGTCATATTTCTTTTGTTCTTCATAGATCGACTTATTTTTTTTATTATATCCTGGATGTTGTGAATGTTGTTTTAGATTCTATTGTATTTTCCAAGTGTGTTGATTTTTGTTTGTTTTAGCTGACATTTCATTGGGTTAGACTTATACCGTAAACTATGTTTCTTTAATGGCAGAATTTACACATGGAATTTGGAGCTTCTCCTCTTTTGGCAGCACTCCCTCAATTTCCAGTGACTGTGATGA
The DNA here is from genome assembly GCA_004023965.1 of Spilogale gracilis. Taxonomy (NCBI): domain Eukaryota; kingdom Metazoa; phylum Chordata; class Mammalia; order Carnivora; family Mephitidae; genus Spilogale; species Spilogale gracilis. Next base: position 53,289 of record PITA01010256.1, read on the forward strand.
CCCAGAGAAGCTTTATGGTTGCTCTATTCGCTGGTTCTTCTGGCCAGAATGGCTGTAGTTTTCTATCAGAATCTTAGCTTCCTACATGGTACAGACTAGGGTCTGCCCTTGCGCTGGAAGTTTTGATAAAAGAAAAGTCACCAGGCATCTTTCCCTTCGATCACTCTCCAGTACCCAACAGTTTTTGTTGTTGTTTGCTTTTGCTTTTATTGTATTTTGTACAGACTTTATGGTTTTGATCTGTCAGCACTAGCTTGGTCTTTACTTGGTCTTTACTAAAACCGAGAATCTCTCCTGTTGTCTATATTTTTGAATGTCAAGCTTCATCGCTAAACTTTCTATTCTTACAATCTGTGCTTCACTCATATACAGTTATTTCATTTCTTTTTCTTATCTCAAAATACTGCTATAGGTTGTTCTCTGCCTGGAACCCCTCCTTGCTTGACTAATTGCTAGTTATCCTGTAGCTTTTTTTTTTTATGGGTAATATTTTTATAGGCGTATTTTTTAAATACCCCAGGTCTTTTTCAATTACCCCATATAAGTGATTCTATAGTATATGTTATTTCTTCTTTTTAAAAAAGAGTTTATTTGAGAGGAAGAAAGAGAGAACACGATTGAACACAAGGAAGGGAGGGGCAGAGGGAGAGGGAGAAGCAGGCTCCCCACTGAGCAGGGAGCTCTACTCAGAGCTTCATCCTAAGACTCCAGGATCATGACCAAGGCCAAAGACAAACAGTTAACTGACCGAGCCACCCACCCAGTATATTTTATTTCTAATATTCAACTAGATATCATTATCTGGCACATAGAAGTCATTTGATAAATATTGGTTGAATTAATAAATCCCATAAGTATATAATCAATCCAAATTAGGGAAACATGAATTTAACATGAAGATGCACAGCTAATACATGCTTCTAATAAATATAAGATTTGGATTTAAGTCATGAAACTGAATATTTTTATTATTTGTTAAATATATGTTGCCTTCTGGTTGTAATTAAAGGCATTCTTATGGCCATAAGTACATTACTCTGGTACTTCTCTTTACCCTTATTATTTTCCAGCTTAATAAATACTTTGATAAAAATGATTGCTAAACTTCTTTTTATGCAAATAAAATAAAACCATACAATTATTTAGAGTAATAATTTTTGTAAGATTGTGTGTATAATAAGTGGATAGTTGATTTTTATATGCATTCCATCTTTTCTTATTTAATTTAGACAATAAACAACCAAAAGGATAATCATCTGGGAGTTTAGTATTTTGCAACAGGATTGAATCAACAAACATAAAGCTGTAATTTTGTTTGATTTAGAAACATATTTTTTTGTAATTTCATATAGAAAACATCAATATTAATCTTAACTGCTAAGAGATGCTCTTTCCCAAAGACAGCACTTTATATAGAATTGCCATAGAATTATCTGTGACTCAACTTTTAAGATAGAAGCAAAACATACATAGAATTTACAATTACTGTTTTTTATTTAAGAAGATAAATAAGATTCTAGCCTTAGAGATTTATACTTTGGAAGACAACTCTTTTTATAAGGCTAGATCACAAGCAAGTCTACACTGGCTCCAAGCAAGATTTACAACTACTTACACATCTGTGAACTGTTTGACAGGACTACCAGGAGTCAGTTTCCAAGAGAAGTAGAGAGGGTTTTGTACTTAATTCAAAGAAATTTTCAGTAGGGAGGATAGAGTATTATCTATTTTACATTTTGAGACATTGTAATTTTAGTTTTTATGGCCTAGGAAGGGAAAGAAAATGACAGAAGCTGGGAAGCTTTTTTTCATGGGGAAGTCTTGAAACATGAGACAGAAATAGTACTCTTTGGTATCCAGGAAACAAGTGGTGAGGGTAGAAAATTGGGTTACATATTTATGCATTTTTCCTGAATCCTTGGGTACCTTAGGAATGGTCAAAATGGGAACGATCCTACCACCAAATAGTTTCTCCAGAAGGGGGCAGTCATGAGGCAGTTGTGGGATGGAAGCAGAAGTCTATAAAAGAGGGTGCCTATCCTGTAGCCGAATATTGTAAGTAAAACCAGGGACATGAGAATGTCCCTGAAGACTCCAGACAAAAACGCAGAAGAGAATAAAATGGAAGCAGAAGATCTGCTTGAGCAGATGAGATCAATGTGTGTGTGTGTATTAAATTAAGGTAAATATGGAATTGGTGGTACCATAGGAAATGAAACTTAGTGACAACCCAGTCTATAAAAATGGCTTGGTTGTCTCTCATTTTAACATATTTTATTCCAAGGTAATTTCATTAAGATGAAGTTAATTTAGGTGTGTATTCTTGCTGTAAGAAAGACAACATCATGGTTATAGAAGATATCTACATTTGGATTTTATTTTTTTTAATTTTTTTATTTTTTAAGATTTTATTTATTTGACAGAGAGAAACACAGCCAGAGAGGGAACACAAGCAGGGAGAGTGAGAGAGGGAGAAGCAGGCTTCCCGCCGAGCAGGGAGCCCGATATGGGACTCGATTCCGGGTCTCCGGGATCAGGACCTGAGCCGAAGGCAGTCGCTTAACGAACTGAGCCACCCAGGCGTCCCTACATTTGGATTTTAAACTATATATAACTATGGTTAAATGAATCAACAAAAATATCCATTTTTTGATAAAATATGTCTATGCAGTAGTAACTTCACTATTATCATGAGGGCAACATTGAAAGAAACACAGAGAAGATCCCTCAACTGCCAAGATGCCTGTTTTACCATAGCAGTGTCACATAGAAAGGGGAAATGGAACAGAGTAAGAAAATAAGGCATCAATAATTATTGCACTTATGGAATCTTGTCTGTGAGAGACATATTTTATATAACATCAACAATGTACAGTTGAAACACCTAGAAAATATTTTATATCGATATTAAAGGCATTTCCCTGGGAAGATTTTTCTCAGATATTATTTTATTTATTTGTTCTCATTTACTCTCAGTTTTACTCTTTCATAACTTGCAAAGAATTTTGTTCACCTTTTTCACTTACACTTTTTATTTCATTTCCTCAGACCTTGCTTTTTCATGCTGAATACAACACACACACACACACACACACACACACACACATTAGTTTTGATCACAGAATACCCTACTTTATCTTTTACACACTTAAAAATAAATATTTAAGTGGGGAATACTATTTCTTACTGATTCAGCTGCTACTGAGAGAATAATAAAAATAAAAGCTGGTGGGTGCCTGGGTGGCACAGTCAGTTAAGAATATGAATCTTGGTTTGGGCTCAGGTCATGATCTCAGGGTGGAGAGATGGAGCCACTCCCCATGGCTGGGCAGGAAGTCTCCTTGAAATTCTCTCTCCCTTTCCCTCTGCCCCTCCCACTTGTGCTCTCTCTCCAAAATACATAAATCTTAAAAAAAAATAATAGCTAGTTACTGACACTGTAGTCTACTATTTGAATACATAACTTGGGTGAATCCTTACAGTAACATCTTAGGCCAAGTGACTATATCTTTAGTTTGTAGCTGACAAAACTGACACCTAAAGAGGTTGAGTGACTGGCCCAGGTTACATGATGAGAAACTGGAAGAGTCAGCATTCCAACTACAATTCCCATGCTTTTTTCATGTGCTGTACTTCCTCATCGTGATCATAATTATTTAATACATTAGAATAACTAAATTGTTAATGTCTTCTATGAGTTACATGTCTATTGATGACTTGCAACTGTATGCTATAATTCTGCAGGAAACAATTATAATTCACTTCCTACAATATTTTTTCTTAATTGGCTGAGTGGGATTGCATGCTATATCGCTGATCCAACATTAATATTTATTTTTTATAAAATAATTTATGAAGAATTTAAACAGTATAAAATGCCATTCTTAAAGTTCTGAGGGCTACAAAGAAAATTAAAGCTCAATACCTGATTGTTTGATATTTCTGATTGCTAATCAAAGCTATTTCATCATTTTACATAATGTTGGTGATTGCATGAGTTGGGGACATTTTATTCATCCATACGAATCACAACATTGTTCTGAGAATGTGGGTAACTTAGAATGGTATTTTTCTCTGTATGGAGTTTGCTCTTTTCCAAAAGCAAGGTTTGACCTTTTCTTTGAAGTCATCTTGAGTTTCTTAACATTCAATGGACAACAAGCTATCAATTACATTAAGGTAGAGTGCTACACACTACTCTAATACATTCTGCCAGTGAGAATATTTGCAAGAGGACATATCCCAAATTAGAATCCTCAAGCATAATATGAAAGACTTTTCATTGGAGTCTCAGCTTGAGTAGTTTACAGACATTTGTAATTCTGAGGAATTCAGAAGGACTGTTCTGGGATGGCATTCTAAATGTGTTCATTTCTTTGTCCAAAATGATGAAGCATCTGAAATGATTCAAAGGTTATTTTTGATTTATGATTAACAAAATATAATCTCTACATTCGATCTCTACATTAGATTTACATTGAACAAACACTTCTTGATCACCTGCTAAATGGATGGCACTTTGTTATAGGTGTACCTTGTAGAAATTGATTATAGCAGGTGTAACGTTATAGGTGTGCTGGATTAAAGATGGCCACAAATACATTTATGCTCTTCACATAGAGAGCTGAGGGCTGCATCCCCTCTACTTGAATTTGATCTTATTTTTTACTGTTTTGACCAATGAAATATCATGAAAATAAGGCCATGCTCTTTCCAAGTCTAGCTTAGTAGAGGACTGGCAGTTGATTTATTATTCCTCTTGGAGCACTGGGCTCCTGGTAAAAAATTTAACTATCACAAAACACCCATACTATAAACAGACTTTTGGAAAAGCCATCTGGAAAGTCCATGAGTAGGGAGTAGACCTACTCAGCCACCCTCACCTGCTCTAACAACCAGCCATTAAGTTTATCCCAGCTGATACTCTGGATTTTAGGCAAAGATAAATGCTCTCTATTGTGTCCTGTCCATATTCTTGACTCCAAAGTCACGGAGGGTAATACTAACAAAATTTTGGTTTAGGTCACTAAATATTTTGGATAGTTTGTCTTATATCAGTCAGAGAGCTGAATTTTTGATCCTGGGAGATGCTGCTACTAACTTAATATATGATACTGGAAAATCTATTTAAACCTTTGAGTGCAGTAAATTAAATAATAGTGTCAACCATATCATTGTTATTAATGAGACAATGACCCTAATGCTGTAAACTATATTTCCAGCCTACACTTCTCAGACTTGGGTGTAACATATGTCTAATTGATTACCAAGCATCTTCTCAATTTTCTCATAACACTTAAGACTCATATATTTAAATTTTTCATATTCTGTCACAGACCTGCTCCCTTTCCTGTGTAACCTATCATAGAAAATAGCATTCTGTCCACTTACTTCCATAGGCAGAAACCTTAGAGTCACTTTTTATGTTTCCCTTCTCATTATCTAAAAAACCTGCTTCTTTTACATATAAAACAACTCATTTTTTTCCACTCATCTCCTCTTTCCACTACCACCACCTTTCTTTCTTCTTCATTTTCTCCCTATTATTCTCATAGCCCCCTAATTCATATTACAGTATGCTTTGCCCACTACCTCACCCTTTGTCCTATTCCAAACTTCTAGCTTACTATATTGGAGTAATTTAAAAAGATAATAATAAAAATTTGATGATTACTACAATGCTTAAAGCTACTCAGTGAATTCAATAAGAAAAAGTTAAAAATCTTAAACATGGTTTACAAGACTCTTCAATATCTGGCCTTTGCCACCTTTCCAGGCTGTTGATGAGCCATAATCACTGTTGATTCTTATGCTCCAACCATAGACGCCTTTGGCCTATTTTTAAAACACTCTGTGTCCTTTCTCATCATAGGGACTTTTCTTAGTTTGTTCTCTCTGCACAGACTCTGAGTCAACTAGCAATCATTTTGGTTTTTGTGGAAGCACCTTTTCCTCTGGCAAACTCAGGTTTAGATTAAAAACCATAAGTTTGATCTCTTTAAACATTATCTTCTTTGTGAAATCCACACAAATATAATGGATACTGTTTTTATTATCTGTGTTATTTGAAGCTGTGGCATACAGAGGATCAGAAGCGGAAATTAGTAATGAACAGAGAGCCAACTGGTAAGATAGGCTACAAACTTGCGATATTGGTAAAGAATAATTTTATTAAAGGATTCTATTTTTGGTGGTATATGCTATATGTATAAGTCCATATGTATATGAATTTTTGTGTGTGTGTGTATATACACAAAATATATATATACAAAAATACACACACACACACACATACACACACACACACACACAAAAGAATATAGTGTTCTGCCCACTTCTGTGTTCTGCCTGCTAATTTGGGGGGAGGATTTTGCCCTCACCATCTAGCAATTCTTCAGACACCAACTAGGTTTCCTATAATTCAATACAATTCTAACACTATTTACCTGGAGTTATGGTCAGATTCTGTAGGTTAAGGGTTCAGTCCTATAGGACTGCACACACACACACTCCTCCTTCACACACCAGTTGAAAGCTCAGGTTGTTGCTTATGCTACTGACAAATTGGCTATAAGTAAGATTCCAAGGACCCCCTCCTTAGGTTCAATAAATTTGCTAGAGCAACTAGCAGAACTTCGGGAAACTCATTTTCTCACTAGATAATCAGATTATAAAAGGATATAAACTGGGAGCAGACAGATGGAAGAGGTACATAGGACCAAGTATGGAGAAAGGACCTAGAGCTGCCTTACTATACCAGCATGCCACTCTCCCTGAATCTCTACATGTTCACCAACTCCGAAGCTCTCCAAACACTGTCCTTTTGGGATTTTATGGCGGCCTCATTACAAGACATGACTGATTAAATCATTAGCCATTGATAATTGATTGAACCTTCAGCTCCTTCTCCCACCTTGGAGGTCAGGGGGTGGGACTAAATATTTCCAAACTTACAATCATTGGGTTCATCCCCATAGCAACCAGCCCCCATCCTTAGATGTCTTCCAAGAGTCACATCATTAACATACTATTAACATAACAAAAGACAGAGTTGTCTGCATTTAGAAACTTCCAAGGCTTTTAGGAACTCTGTATATATTTATTAGAAAGCAGAGTATCTCATAGATAGATATAGACAGATAGATGATTAGATAGATTTTATATATATATAAAATTTAATATAATATAAATAAATACATAATATATAAATAAATATAATAAATAAAATATATATATATATCTATATAATTTCTTCCAAGGTGTTTATGGACTTAGAAGCTAACTAGCTACAATAAACATCTGATTATTACCTAAATAATTAATTTTCTAGGGTTAAGAGTTTTATGAGTTATACCATAAGGCAAGGTATTTTCTACCTGCTCTTAGAAAGTTTTAAACCCAAAGATGTTTTTAGCTTTGAACAGTATAACTTTTCCTCTGTGATTACAAGGAGGTTATTACATTTTGTGCTCTGTTTTTATTTTTGTTTTAAAGATTTCAGTTTTAGGACATGCAATGTATAAATTAGGGAAGTGTAACTGCTCTTTATGGATATGGAGAGCAAGTTTTAAAGAGATGTATTAATCTAGTTTAAAAGAGAAGCAGATTCTTTGCATTAGGAAGCAGAGTAAGGGAGGCAAAGGGTAAAGATGCAAGTTGAACTTTCCATTTAGCACCGGGATCTGGAGGAAAACCCTGGGTTCCTTCATGCATAAAATGAAGAGGTAGGGATAGATTGATTCTAAATCTCTTCCAATTCTTGCATTCTACGATGTTATAATCACTTTATTGTCTTCATTCCTTCTTGCCATTTCTTGTTAATATAAAGTCACTATGTAAAAAAAAAAAGGTGCTGTCTGTTGGTCATTAAAATAATCTGTGACACTCTGAAGTCAAATTGAAATATTTGGGTCATCATTTACTTAAAATTTTGGTGTTAACAATTCAAGCACATAGTGAAAAACATTAAGAGAACGAAAGTCCAACTTACCCTGATAATGTAGATTTTATTTTCGGATGTATGCCTGTCACATAAAGAAAACTCAACAGAATTCAGAATCTTAAGTAAAAACAGAAACTAACACTAAGTCATTTATTTTGAAATTGTTTTTGGAAGACTATTATATCTTAGCTTTGCTTCACTAAATTAATTATTTATTAAAATCCAAAGATTTATTAATATTATATTGTCTTTGATATTCCAACATATTTTCTACTGATTTTATCCTGGTAAATGCTGAGACATATTGTAACTGTATAATAATACTGGGAAATGAGTGAGATTAATTTACCTTTTTTAAAGGTAATTGATTCCTTAGACTCTTCAGTGTTATTAATCCTTTGTAATAGAGTTTAAACAATTCTAAATTCAGATACTTGTTTTTGAAATTCTAATAATTTCAAATAAGTCATATTCAGCAAACTTTGTTTGCATGACTCTGAAAATCTATTCCAGCTGAAGAATTAGATACCTTTTTTTTACATAGACAAACTACCAAAATCTACAAAGTTACCACATCAATTATTTCTTCTCTGTAATATCACCCAGTGGGCTCACACCGATGTTTACTGAATAAAATGCTCTGGTGTATATCAGCCAGCTGTGACTTAAATGTGACTATTTTATTCTACACAATTTTTAAAAAATGTTTACGGTATGTACTCATTAGCTTAAATTTTACCTTCACTTAAATGTTTTTAGTGTCATGCAATGAAAATATTTGGTTGCAACATCTTTGAAACCATGTTTAATATGCTCTACTTTTTCCGTCTTCACTACGAAATTGTAGAGTACTGTGCTACTAAATGGATGTATGGCTAAGAGACAACCACATTTAGGACTAGTAAGCCATGGCTTTGTAGAGTGGAACAAATGGACTTAAATTTTATTCCATTGCAATAGGTAACCACAGAACTGATCACATTTTATGTGGAAAAAAATACAACCTATTACTTGTGGTGCTGGAGAACTTACAGTTTAAAAATCAACATAAAATCTCCCCAAGATTAAAGTCCCTTGTTTTTTTTTTTCTAATTTAATTTGGAAACAATATCGAAATTATTAGTGAGATTCTAGCATCTTTAAGGTCATTTCAGGTATCAAAATATATGATTACAAATAATTTCATGTTGCAACATGGTACTGTTTTCCAAAAACCCTAGTTTATAAGGTATTATATAAGCTCTAAAACCGCGGTTTGTTAATAGGCAAGTGCTTGATGTTTGACATTTTTCTCAGCAGGAAAATGCCTCCATATTAATAGGCACTTAATAAATCAAATGCAGGGATGCTGGGTGGCTCAGCTGGCTAAGCGTCTGACTCTTAATTTCAGCTCAGGCTATGATCTCAAGGTCATGAATTTTGAGCCCTATGTCTGTCAGACTCCAATCCCAGTGGGGAGTCTGTTTCTCTCTTTGTCTCCTTCTGCTCCTCTGTTCATGTTTTCTCTCTCTCTGTCTTTCTCTAAAATAAATAAATATTTTTTTAAAAAGTAATAAAATATAAATCAAATACCATTATTTGGAAATTCACATTAAAATTTAGATATAATTTTAAGAAATGAACTTTAAGCTTAGCATCATTCTAAATATTCATAATTATTGAAGGACATTTGAGATAAAATATTTTTAAAAATCAGTATTCTTTATTTTCTCCAAAATAAAAAAAATAACTGGAAATTTTCGGCATATCCTATTATATTATACATATGTATTAATAAAATACAATATATTTGTGGTACTAATGTAATGGAGAATATAATTTATTCTATTCATGTCATTTATTTTATTATATTGTCAGTAAGCATATTCAGTTGTTTTATAGTCACCTTATATTTCATTACATATATATACTATGACTTACACATTCTCTTTTTAGAAAAACATTCAGGCTCAAGTGGTGCCCACATGGCTCAGTCAGTTAAGCATCTGACTTTGGCTCAGGTCATGATCTCGGGGTCCTGGCATGGAAAGCCCAGTGGCAGGCTCCCTGCTCGTAGGGAAGTCTAAGACTGCTTGCCCCTCTCCCGCTGCTCCCCCTGCTCTTGCTTTCTCTGTCTTTCTGTCAAATAAAGAAATAATATCTTTAAAAAAAGTATTCAGGCTCAGATCTAAAAATAAGAAAGGCAGCCTCATAAAAGGAGTCACAAAAATGCTTCGAATATTTTCTGGAAACAGAATGAAGTACTATAGACCTAGAGCTGAGTAACTTTTGGCTATCCCAGCAGGCAAGGGGCCTGGCTTTATAAAATACACTGGAGATGTTTACGTTTTATTCTAATGTAATAGGTAATTCATAGAAAAATTAAAGAAAAGATGGTGTGAACTTATGTGAATTTTTATAATATAAATAAAATAATGGTCTGGTGCCCGTGAGGAAATGGATTATAAGAGGCAAGAATATAAACAGAGAGACCACTTAAATGGCTATTGTGGAACCCAAATGTGAGATGAAAAGTAATTTTAATTTGGGTTACATTAGTGGAGTTTGAAAGTAGAGTTAGGTAGATTTTGGAGGCATAATTGTTGACAAATTAGATGTCAGAGGTGGAGAGCGATAACAAGCAATAATGGAGTCAAAATAGTCCTTTGTTCAGGGCAGAAAACGGTGTCTCTTTAGAGTTGGTTGGTTTGGTTGGTTTGTGCTCGTGTGTGCTTGTTTTGTTTGTTTGACTGTTTTTGTTCTTTTTTGTCTATTTGGTGAGGTGATGAGATCAAGAGAATCCTTGTATGTTAATTTATATCATTTTTGATTTCCCTTTAGACATCTAAGTAAAGATGATAATTTACATTTGAACAAAGGCTAGAACTCAGGAGGAAATGAAGACTAGAGTTATTAGTTTGAGAGTCATTAGCTTGTATATGGGGCTAAAAAGCCTGAGGCTGAATATATTATTCCTGTAACAGTGTATGTGTAGAGACTAGAAGAAAGCACACACAAGATTGAGCCTTAACAGGGAAAATAATAATAATAATAATAGTAATAATAATAATAATAATGATACAAAATATGAGCAGCTAATCCCACCTGGCACCTTGAGAAGAAAATGTTTCAACAAGTATATTTGTCAGTGTTTGAATTTCACAGAAATTTTTCTGAATAATATAGTAATAGCTACAATGGGCACCCTTATCCTGTATAATAAGAATAGATTTTTATTCTAATGAAGAAATATGCTTTCAGTTTAAGATATACTTTGGAAATTGAGAAAGTATTCTTTTATGCACCTAGATACATGTACGTATCTTCGAGAACTGTCATTAGGAATGAATATTAGATCTTGTGAGATGTTCTGCACCCACTCTCAGCATTTTGCAGAGCTATGGTTTGGAGGACAGGCTGCCTCTGGAGTCACTGAGATCTGGGCTTGGATTTCGTTTCCGTGTTTAGTTACATTATAGCAACGGAATACGCAAAACTACTTACAAACATTTAAAAGAGGAATATTTTGTGGAACACAGGACTCAGGCAGGAAGTCTATCTCAGTAGACCCCAGCCTCCCAAAATATTTACAGAACAAATGAAGCAAGACTTTCAGGGGAGAGTTTTATATACATTGTGTATAGTCATGTAACTGTTTTACCCAGAGAGACAGACCTTTTAGATGATTAGTGCACTTTTTTATTCTTAAAAAAAGGTTTAAAACAAGAACGTCATGTTGTTTTACCCCAACCCTCTATTTTGTACTATACATTTATTGTGTCACACACATGCCTTTGTGAATCTTGTCATTTTTCTAAGACCCGTCTCCTGTGGCCCACATAGGATGAGATGCTTCATTATTAGATTTTCTTTGAGAACATTCCTATTCAATTCTTGCAGAATAGAGGAGGAAATTATTGGTTATTGAAACAATGACCCTAACCAAGTCAAAATGAGACCTGTGTTCCTTCCAATCCTTCTGCTCACTTCCTTTGCTTTGATTGACTGACCCCACAGCTGCCACTGCTGCCTTGCCATGCTCCCCGCGGTTCTGGATCGATTCTCTGAGAAATCTGCACTAAGGCAGCTGCTCTGAAATCTAATTTTTCCATTTCAGCTTTACTTTCTATTAGTTTAAACAGACAACACCAGCTTTTTCTCACTAAAGATATATGCCACGGAAATACACAGACAAGTCCTGGAGCCTAAGGCATTCATTAAACCAGAAGTATCGTAAACATTTATTATATCAGAAATAGCAGACTGCACACCACTGACCGAACAACGGAGGTGTCAAAATGATGCATTAGTTGAATTTTGCCTCACTTTCCTCTTCCTTTTCCACCTGAGAAAAAAATAAGGTAGTGGTTAGAAAAAATAAAATAAAATAAAATTGGAGACTAAGTTGCAGGGTAAATGATATGAAAACTCTCTGCAGATCTAATAAAACTAAATTGTTGGAGGCCATTACTTTTCATGTTTATTGATTTTTAGCAGCCAATATCATTATTAGCTGGTAGAGAAACAAATTTATCATGAAGTTCCCAAATATGAAGTTAAAGGAAGGACAAGGTTAGGTACTTTTATATTTGAGGAAATATTACATTCATCAGCAAGTATCAAAGAACAAAGAAACAATAGTCAACTTTTTTTCAGAAAAGTTTTCTACAGTTATTAAAAGATAAGGATTATGTAAAAAGATGAAATGTTCATTGTAACAAATTCTTATTTTGTATATGTATTTAAACTATTATTTGAAAGTGAGGCAAGTATGAGGAAGCCATATTTCCACCTGAGTTTACCAATTTATATTTTCTAAAATTGTTCTTCAGGTCCCTGAAGCAGACAACACAACAGAAATGTTACTAATAAAATTGCACTCTTTTTTTATCAACTCCACAAAAACTTGTTCACCTTTCTCTTATTTCTACAGTACCTGGCATACAAAATAAACTCAAATAAATATTCTTGAATGAATGAAAGACCAGCAAATTTTAATGTAATTTTGGAAAAACTAAATCACCAACTGACCAGCGTACTTGGGCCCCATGACCCTTGCCGGAGACTAATATCCTTTACCATAGATCCCTTATTGTGCTGATGCTACCATGCAAAACAAGCAAAAAGAAGAAATCAGTCTGTAATGTATGCTAAGTGAAATAAGTCTGACAGAAAGACAAACTCCATTTGATTTGTTATATGTGGAATCTAAAAAACAAAACAAATGAACAAACGAAAAAGAGAAACTCTTACACAGAGAACAAACTGGTGTTTGCCAGAAGAGCAGTGTTGGGGGAGGGTGGGGGGAGGGGAAATAAGTGAAGGGGATTAAGAGGTACACACTTCCAGTTTTGAAATAAATATGTCACAGAGATGAAAAAGACAGCATAGGGAATATCGTCAATAACGTAATGTTGTATGGTGACATGACCCAGGTGACACTATTCTGAGCACTGAGTACTGTATGAAATTGTTGAATTACTATGTTATATACCTGAAACTAATATAGCATCGGATGTTAATTATATACTTCAATTTAAAAAAGGGATTTGTAGATATAGGAGAACCAAACTACAAAACTTAAACTTGCCGGTATGACCAGAATGCTTTCAGATTGAATTTTCCATTCTATTCCTACATCTTTGAAGCAAATCTGTAAGCATAGCTTTTAGATACAAGAGACATCTGCTAATCTAAGCCATTTTCCCTTAGTTACTGTGGATGACAGTAATCATAGGCACCACCATGAGTCAATGATTCCTTTAAATGTTATGATTACAGGGACACCATCAAGTGGACATTTTCCCATAAGCTTATACTATATGTATTATGTTATATGGTATTAGATAAAATACTTTTTCATGGACTAAAACTCTTCTTAATGGTAACTACTTAAAATCTGTACATTTTGAAATAATAGTCGATCTGTTTCAAAATTTGCCTCTTAAATTTTTTTATTTTTTATTTAATTTTTTTGGTCACAGTACCAGAAGGCATCCTTGTAGGACCATGCCAAACATTAACTGCATGCAGAGCAGAGCTCTCCAATTTGCATTCTCCAAAAAAGGACAGCTCAACCAGATTTAATGTATTTTGGCTGGCAATTTGTATGCTTAGTCTCTGCCCAACATACTTTACTTTGAAAGAGCCTAGCTATAAAGCCTAGAATTATAGTTTATAGTAGGAAGCCTGATAGAGTTGTTTCCACTGATATTGTACCAGCTCTGGCAGTAGCATAATTTGTATCTTAAAGAGATGGGAGTGTTTCTTGTGGGGAAAAAAAAAAAAAAGAACGCTGGGCTTTGCAATGATTATTTTGGACAACTCGTCTTTTCTACCTTTCTGTAAAATGCTGTCCTACTGTTAGATTATTTCACCAATTATGCCTAATCATAAATTATATATTTCTTGTGGGCCTAATTTGATTTTTAAAATACTGGAACTTTATAAAACAAGACTTTCTTTTTTTTTAAATAAAGAATTCATAAGAGGTTAACTTTAGTCAGATTTCTTTTCTCTGTTGGTTTCTTTCCCTGCATACACTTGACTGAAGGGAGGAGATTAACAAGGAAGAGGCAAAGCAAAAGAGAGCTTTTGCCTATTTTTTATCTTCATTAAACTCCTGTCCGGGTGCCATTAGATCTAATTCTTTTTTGCTTTTTGCAAAATAGCAATTGTTCATCCCTTTACATTTTCCTTTTTATTCGTCTCTCTTGAATATTCTTATTTAAATCAGTAAATAGGAAGTTTAGTTTTTCAGTAACAAGCCATACAATCAGAGAATGGTACCTAGAATGGTAAACTAGACTGGAAAATGTAGTTTGTGCCTATAGAAATTAAACTTGAGATTTTCTTCTTTTCTTCCATTATGCCCCTCAATCGAAGATGGGTAGGTCTATAGAGAAAGCCAAAGTCCTTTTAGTCAACGAGACATGCAAACAGGGAAAGCTGCTAGCACCTAAACTAAGCTCTACCTAAACTGTTCTAGGGGCAGTTTTGTCACAATAATAACACTCAGAGATAGAATGAATAGGGCTCTGAGAACTTCTGAGTGAATATGTGGATCTGTCGACAAGGTACTTTCTCTCCAAATTGGTCTACAGTTTTAGATTTCACCTGGAAGATCTGAAAATGGAGTTTAGTTCACCCAGAGGTTATTTAGTTTGGGGGAAAAATAGACACAGAGTGATTGAATCACAATGACTCTATTAAAAAATGTCAGTTTATTATGGTGAAATATACAGCAACCAAGCATTTGCTCCCTAGTGCAGTAATTGGGAAAGCAAATATTCAACTTTAAGAAAAATTGCTGAACGAAGATGATTATAAACAAAATGAATTTTTAAAAAACTGCTATTAATAATAAAAGGGTTAACTTAAAATTCTGCTATGCAAAGGCAGGCACTGCTAACATCAGTCATTTCCACATAATATTTTTCTCTGTACATTGTTCATATACTTGAACTTATATTTATACACAATATTGAATCATACATTTTACCATTTGCCATTATCATTTACCATTATGCAAAAAACATAATTTTTAAGAAGAGCTTTGCATGTATTATTTAAATAGTTGTGTGATACTCCTTCATATATGAAAGTATCACAATCAGTTTAGTTTGTTGATCATTTAGGTTCTTACCACATTTTTCACTGCTATAAATAACTCCTTTTATTAAATATATTTGCCATAGATTTTTTTTCCTAACTGCACATCACTTCTTAAGAGTACATATGGGAAATAAAAGTATTTGGATCAGAGTTTATGAACATATTAAGTATATATAATGCAAAATAGTTTTCAGAAAATTTATATCAATATCATTTCCTTCCAAACACATGACCCTACCAAAGTTATTACCAATTTTTAAAGTTCTAATTCATCAGAAATAAAGTTTACCTAAGTTGTTTTAAAGTGTAGTAATTTGACTATAAATGAAATAAACATTTTTGACATGTTTGTTTTTTATGTTTTATCATTACTGAATTGCTTGTTAAAATACTGTACCTGGTTTATCAGTTTGTGTATTCTTCTTATTAGTGTGCATAAAATTCATTATAAAACTATTTATTTGATTTTTATCTTATTGCAAATATTCTCCCAGGTTAGAAGCATTTTATTTTTGTGATGTTTTTACATGAAAATATCTTTTTTATTTTTATTTTATGAATTAAAATTATTTTTTACAGTTTTGGTTTGAGCCCTTGTATTTTCTCTTTAAGATTTATTTATTTGTTTGAGAGACAGTGAAAAGCCTTTTTAAATTTTTTTAAAGATTTATTTATTTATTTATTTGACAGAGAGAGAGAGATCACAAATAGACAGAGATACAGGCAGAGAACGAGGGGGAAGCAGGCTCCCCACAGAGCAGAGAGCCTGACGTGGGACTCTATCCCAGGACCCCGAGATCATGACCTGAGCCAAAGGCAGAGGCCCATCCCTCTGAGTCACCCAGGTGCCCTAATTTTTTTTTAATGTTTATTTTGCGGGGTGCTTGGTGGCTTAGATGGTTAAGCACTAACTCTTGATTTTGGCTCAGATCATGATCTCAGGTTCATGGGATGGAGCCCTGCCTTGGGTTCCTTGCTTGGCTGGGAGTCTTCTTGAGATTCTCTACCTCTCCCTCTAGCCTTTCTCCCACTCATTTGCACGCTCTCTCTCTAAAATAAATAAATATATCTGTAAAAAAAAGAAGTGTTTATTTTGAAAGATGAGATAAACTTTTGCCTAAGTTATATTACTGTTTTAAGTTTAAAATATTAATTATATATTTTAATAATCAACTTTTTATTTGGGATTATAAGAGATAAGCCTGTGAATTTTTTTATGGCATAATCCTTTATTGATTTGACATCTGTGGTACTTTATAGATCATTTGTTATGTGCACATGCACATGTAGACACTGTTTTTATCTCATATATATATATATTTATCTCAAATATATATATATATATATTTGAGTTAAAAACAGTGTCTACATATGCATGTATATATTTACTTATCTCTTTATGCTAGCATTAGTACTCACCTGACTTCATTACTGTGCTAGCACTCCTAGTTATACTATCTGGCCATATAAACTTCCTCCAACTGCATTATTTTATAAACACTCTTTTTGTTTGGTCACACCTTCTAAACATTCCAGAAGTATTTAGGGTAATTGATCAATTTATTAAGACTGAATTAAACATACAGATTAATTTTGAGGAAAAAAAATAAGATTTCAATAAAAATCAGCTTTCTCATCTAGGAACAGAATTCTTGTGCCTTTTTATCCAACTTTTGTCATTTTAGTAAAGTTTTACAGTTATTTTTTATTATATATATTTTTTCAAATTAATTTTTCTTACCTATGGGGAGTATTTAAAATGTGTATTTGTGTGTGGATGAAATTGCATATATACATGTTCTCTAATCTTCTATTCTCATCCCCTTTTCTAGTTTATTCTCTAAACTTTTTGGGGGGGTATAGTTTGCAAGTAACAACAATTTACTCATCTTCACATAGTTACCACTACCTAATTGGCATTCTCTTTACTTAAAATCACTTTTTTTCCGCCTCTAGTTAAGTAGCTGTGTTTTTATAGCTTAGTGAACTCATGGCAATCTTTCATCCCTCCCTTCTTTCTGAGTTCCTTGGGCCACTTTGTCTCTGCTGCATGCTTTGATTGCATTTTCTAAATCTAGCAAACAATATTTACAGATCAGTGACTTCAGCATTTGTTTCCGATTTATTTTCTCCTTTCTAATTCACTGCTGGTGTGTCCTAGCCACCCAAATGGTTCAGATCTTCCACTGAGATATGTGTAGACTTCTACTACAAGTAGAATCTTCTGAAAGAACACACAGGTGTCAGTGAATCTTTGCTTGCAGTTCTAGGAGGATGAGGAACTGGAAGTCTTCAAAAGAGGTGTTTCTATCAGGAAAAACTCATGCAGGAAACAGACTTCGGGTTGTTTAGAGGAGAGGCCAACTATCCCTGGAGAGGGAATCCTTGAGAGAAAAGAGAGGGCTTGTTCCTGCCCACTAATTAATTGTTCTTCTGTGAGATGCTCTCTGTTCCCCCTGATTTATATAGAACAAGAAGGAGCAGTTGCTGTATTGGTTGAAGCCCACCTCTTCGGGCTGGTGTCTGGACCCCTAGGGACATGTTTCATAGAGAAGTTCCTGGTTTCCAGTTACGTTGTCAATGAGTCACTAAAGAAAACACCATTTTTCTCTCTGTCAATGACTGTCATCTACTCATCCTTGACCGCACAAGATAATCCAAATTGGTGGAAAGGGTATCACACTTGCTGACCCAGAGAAAAATAATTATCTATTTGGAAGGAGCCTGACAGAGAACCAGCTGAATCACTTGGACAGCTGGAATTAGACACATAAATGAGGGCAAGAGTAGAAGAAAATTGAAACAGAAATTAATTGAAAACATAAGAAAGACGTTTTTAAGAAATTTAAACAACTGAAAAGATTTTCTGGAGCTGAAACAAACATCTAAACCATGATCTCAAACTTAAAAAAAAATTAAATAAAAATTTATAAAAAAAAAATCAGGATTTAAGCTATTTTTAGATTGTGTAACATAGTGTGATTTTTTTACTCATGCTGTGATGTTTATTTGAAGTCCTAGTCAAAGTCAGACCAGTAGTAAATAGTAGAAGGGAACATAAAATACATCTAGCACTGTCATAAGTCATCTTCTTTTCATTCTATTTTATTATCTCCCTAGGATAGAAATGCACAGTGAGAGCCTGTTTGTTGGAAATATGTAGGGCACTGGGCTCCCAGAAAGCCCAGAGGAAGGAGCATACTCCAGAGAGGACAGTTTAGGGTAGTTCAACCCAGTATGTCCTTGGCAAGATCAGTCCAGCTCTGAGTAGAGTTCTTTTCCTAAATTTGTACAATCTCAGTTGTAAATAAAATATATATTTTTTCCTCCTAAGGAGATCTAGGTAATTCTCTAGGAGAGAAAAATGTGTTGCTTTGTGCTAAACAAAGACTATTTCTAAACCTGAAACACTAAGCTATGGACAAGCCTCAGAGAAATAAGACATAGTTAAAACTTTAGGACCAAAGCAAGTTTATAAATGAACATGCATTTAAATATTTCTGTGCATATATATAAATAAATGACATGTTTATTGATAAATATATATTTGTGAATGAAATATGCCAAAAATGTGTCTGCCTTGTTATTATAGTCCTTTTTCTACCTTCATATAATTGAAAAATTTCAAACATGTTCAGTCTCTGATATATCCTACTCATGTTTCCCTATGTTATTTGAACCTTCATGAAAATTTGAAACTTTTACTTCTCTGGGAAGACAAAACACTTTTTCAAGAAATAAATAAGTGTATATAGATTGGAATCAGAATAGATGTATGTCATTGCTTTTTGAAGGAGGAAATATAAACAAATTTACTTAGCGCAGTATGGTAGTTTTTCACATGTATCATGCTCTCCAAACATGCTGCCTGCCATTTCAGGCAGGCACTTTTTTTTCCCCCATAACCCAGCCACCCTATCCCTCCCCTGCTCCACCCCCTAGCAACCCTCACTTTTTTTCCTGAGATTAAGAGCCTCTTATGGTTTGTTTCTCTCCCTGGGTCCCATCTTGTTTCATCTTTTCCCTCTCTACCTCCCACAACCCCTCACCCTGCCTCTCAAATTTCTTGTATCAGAGAGATCATATGATAATTGTCTTTCTCTGATTGACTTATTTCACTCAGCATAATACCC
>PITA01010257.1:0-72899 GCA_004023965.1 Spilogale gracilis
AAGAAGGGAAATCTGAAATGACCTATAAAAAGTAAAGACAGGGGTGTCTGGGTGGCTTAGTCAGTTAGGTTTCTGCCTTTGGCTCAAGTCATGATCCCAGGGTCCTGGGATTGAGCCCTGTGTTAGACCCAAATTCAGAAGTTTGCTTCTCCCTCTCCCTGTGTCCCTTCCCTACTTGTGCTCACTCTTTCTCAATCTCTTTCTCTCTCAAATGGATAAACAAAATCTTTAAAAAATATAAAATAAAATAATTAAAAGTAAATACATTGAAATAATAATCCAAAATTCATCCATAAAGTGCAGGTCCAGAAGACTACTTTGGTGTTTTACTATAAAACTTAAAATAATACCAATTCTCTAGAAAATCTTCCAAAAAATAGAGGAGGCAGGAACATCCCCAACTCTTTCTTAGGTGACTTTTACACTGAAACCAAAATCAGAAAAAGATGCCAAGAGAGAAGAAAACTACAGACCAATCTCTTACCAATATAGACACAAAAATCCCAAAGAGAATACTAGCAAACCAAGGTGCCTGGGTGGAACACTCAGTTAAGAAGCTGACTCTTGTTTTTGGCTCAGACAGTGATCTCGGGGTCAGGGATCAAGCTCCACATCAGGCTCCACACTCAGCAGCAAGTCTGGGATTCTCTCCCTCTGCCTCTCTCTGTTTCCTCCTCCTCTCTCTCTCTCTCTCTCTCTCTCTCTCTCTCTAAAAATAAATAAGTAAATCTTATTTAAAATCTTATCTAAAAAAATAAAGAAAATATTAACAAACCAAATCAGCAACATAGAGAAGGATATATACCTTAAACTCAAATGTAATCTATGCCAGGAATGCAAGGTTGGTTTAACACTCAGAAACAAAGTAATACAATATATCATATAGATAGAACAAAAAAACCCACAACAAGGACCACATGAGCATCTCCATAGATGCAGAAACAGAATGTGATCAAATATAACAGCTTTCCATGATAAAAGTATTCAACAAACTAGAAAAGAAGAGAACGTATTCACCCTGGAAAAGCATATATTTGAAAATCCACAACTGACATCCTGCTTAATGTTGAAAGACTGAATGCCACCTGATATTAGGAAAAAGGAAAGTTTATCCATTCTCACCACTTTTATTCAGCATTGAACTAGAGGTTCTAGCCAGACGAATTCAGCAAGAAAATGATATAACTGACAACCAAATTGCAAAAGAAGAAACAAAACTTTCTTTACTTGCAGGTAACATGATTACATACAGGAAATCCTGAAGAATCCACTATTATCTATTAAAATAATCAAAGAATCCAGCAGTATTACAATATCAATAAACTAAAATCATTGTTTTATTTTGTTTTGTTTTGTTTCTGTACATGGCTCGGGTGTTTTCTAACACCAAGAACCAATTATTTGTGAACCAACAAGGTATTCCACATGTCAGTTTAATTCTGACACTACTTAGAGTTAGCACAGTTCCTACAAATTAAGGCTCAGTCTCATAAGACTGTTCTTACTTCAGATGCCAGTTGTAATTTCCAGGAGCTACTTGTACTTCTGCCCAACTGTCTATACCTTATAGGTTTCCCTGACCCCCTGTTCCTAAAGCTCAATAATTTACTAAAATGGCTCACAGACATAGGGAAACACTTTACTTACCTCCATCAGGCAAAGTATAGATGGTGGGGGAGGTTCTATGTAGAACTTCCACACCCTTGATGGGGACATCACTCTCTCAGTACTGTGATGTGTTTGCCAACCAAGAAAGTCCTTAAATTTCATTGTTCAAACACTTTAATAGAGCTCTATCTTTATACCTACCCTACCCCCAACCCCTTCCTGGTGGTGGGTTGAGGCTAAAAGTTCCAGTCCTCTAATCACTGGGTCTTTCTAGTGACCACCCCCATCCTGAGGCTACCTAGAGGGGTCCCACTCTTGGTCACCTCACTAGCATAAGCTCAGATGTGATCAAAAGGGACTCATTATGAATAACAGAGGACACTCCTATCACTCTAGAAATTCTAAGAGTTTCAGAAGTTCTGTGTCAAGACTTAGGAAAAAAGAACAAATATATTTTTGTATTATGCCACAACTACCAATGAATAGTCCTAAAATAAACTTTAAAAAAAAAACAATTCCATTTACAAGAGAATTTAAAAAATAAATACTTAACAGCAAATTTAACAAAAGAAACAAAAATCTTACAATCTGAAAAATACATAACACTCTTAAAACAATAAAAAACTAAATAAATGGAAAAACATCCATGTTCAGTGATCAGAACATTCTATTGTTATTTTTTTAAGATTTAATATTGTTAAAATAGCAATATTCCCCACTTTGATACAAAGATGCAGCCCAATTCCTTTCAGAATAACAGGTTTTCTCTGGAAATTTCCAACCTGATTCTAAAACTCATATGAGAACTTAAGGGACCCAAACTAATCAATACAATCTTGAAAAAGGAGAACATATTTGGGGTCTTATATTTTCTAATTCCAAACTAACTGCAAAATAACAAAGAATTCAACACAGTGTGGTTCTGGCATAAGGAAAGACATAGAGATCAATGAAAGGGAATTAGGATTTCAGAAATAAAACCATATTATCTATGGTCAATTTATTCTCAACAATAGTGCCAAGACTATTCAATGGGGAAAAAAAATCGTTTGTTACACAAATGGTTCTAAGACACCAGGATATGCACATGGAAAATAATGATGCTTCACCTCCAACTTCACACGGTCATAAAAATTATTCCCAAACAAAACAAAAATCAAAATGTAAAATTTAACGCTATAAAGTTTTTAAAAGAAAATAGAGGGATTAATCTTCAAGACTTTTGATCTGATGATAGGTTCTTACGACACAAAAGCATAAACAAGGAAAAGAAAAATTAGATAAATAAGACTTTAAAATTATCTTTTTCTTTGTTTCAAAGGATACCACCAAGAAAGTGAAAAACAACCCACTAGATGGGAGAAATATTTTCAGAGCAAATCATATATATGATAAGGAACTGGTATAAAGAATATATAAAGACCTCTTACAATTCAAAACAAAACAAAACAAAACAACCAAACAAACCCAAACAATCCAATTAAAAATGGGCAAATATATTTTTTTAAAGATTTCATTTTTAAGCAAGCTCTCCACCCAACTTGTGGCTCAAATTCACCACCCTGAGATCAAGTGTCACAAATTGCACCAACTGAGCCAGGCAGACACCCCAGGCAAGGTATCTTGATAGCCATTTCTCCAAAGACAATATACAAATGACCAACAAGCACATGAAAAGAGGTTCAACATCATTATCATCATGGAAATGGAAATAAAAAGGACTATGAGATACCACTTCATACCCACTTAATATGACTATAAACAAAAAAACAGATAATAGCAAATGTTAGCTACCATGTGGAGAAACTGGAATCCTCCTGCCAGTGTAAATGTAAATGGTATGCACATTTGGAAGAAGAGTCTAGTGGTTTCTCAAAAACTCTAACATAAAGTTTCCTTTTGCTCCAGAAATTCCACTCCTAGATATACATTCAAGATAAATCAAAACATATGTACACACACACACACACAAAAAAAAAAAACACAGAAAGAAACAAGCAAAAAGCATATGCATAAATGTCCTTAGCAGCATCATTCATAATAGCCAAAAGGTAAAAACAACCCACATTGTCTACCAGTTGATGAATGGATACACAGAATATGATAAATCCATACAACTGAATACTATTCAACCATCAAAGGGAATGACAATACATGCTACAATTTGGATAAACCTTGAAAACATGATGCTAGGTAAAAAAAATTCAACCACAAAAGACCTCATATCATGCAATTCCATTCATACAAAACATTCAGAATAGGCAAATCTGTAAAGACAACAAAAATTAGTAGTTGTCTATGACTAGGGCAGGTGGGCGCAGGCAGGGGGAGGAGGATAGAGAGTCCCTATGAATGCGCACAGCACACGGGGTTCTAAATTCACTGTGGAGATGGTTGCAGAAATATGTGTGCAGAGGTGAAGAAAGAAGGATGAAAGAAGGAAAGAAGGAAGGAAGGAAGGAAGGAAGGAAGGAAGGAAGGAAGGAAGGAAGGAAGGAAAGAAGGAAGGAAGGAAGGAAGGAAAGGGAAGGAAGAAAGGAAGGAAGGCCAGCCTCAGCTTTTCCATCTTCCTATGCAGGGAAAAACCCAATCCTTCCCCACTGTGTTCTCTCCTGTGAGTGTACTCTCCTACTCACACAAAACACTTCTGACACTTCTCATCACCAAATGTGTGGGATTTTTGTCCCCACATCAAGCAGTTCTCTGTGACACCAGCTGGATGAGTGAGAATTTAACTCAATTCTGACACTGTCTATGCAGAGATAGCATCAGATGCCACAGGATAAGGCATCAGTCCTATGAGACTGCCCTGCACCTGGACACAGACACACACACACACACACACACACACACATCAGACACTAGCGCTTCTGACCTACCAGCTATAGACTAGAGGTTCCAACAATCCCCTCCTTGGGTTTGATTAATTTGCTGGAGCATCTTATAGAAGTTGGGGAAACACATAACATTTACCAGCTTATGCAAGGACATGAAGAAAGATGAAGATAAACAGCCAGATGAGTAGTACACAGGCCAGATCTTGGATGGTCGCAAGTGCAGGAGTGTTTGTCCCCATGGAGTTGGGTTCCATCACCCTTCCCTTGTGGATGTGTTCACCACCCTGGAAGCTCATCAAACCCCCTACTATTGGGATTTTATGGCTGCTTCCTCACGTAGGCATGACCAGTTATCAACTCCTTTTCCAGCCCCTCTCCCCTCTCCGGAGGATGGGGTTCTACTGAAAATTCCAAGCTTCTGATCATGGCCTGGTCTTTCTGGTGAGCAGGAGACTTCCAAATCCACCCCCCCAACCCCCCAAGAGATGTTTCCGTAGAATAAAAGATGCACTTACTGTTTCTTTTTTTTTTTTTTAAGATTTTATTTATTTATTTGACAGAGAGAGACACAGCCAGAGAGGGAACATAAGCAGGGGGAGCGAGAGAGGGAGAAGCAGGCCCTCCGCCGAGCAGGGAGCCCGATGTGGGACTCGATCCCAGGTCTTTGGGATCATGACCTGAGCCGAAGGCAGTCGCTTAAGCAACTGAGCCACCCAGGCGGCCCGCTCTTATTGTTTCTATCATAGGAATTTACATGGCTTTAGGAGCCCTGTGTCAGGGACAGCGTCAAAGACAAATATAAGAATAGGATATGCTCTTAGTGTTCTTATCACTTACGAAATTATAGGGAATTCAGGAGCTCTGTGCCAGGAACCAGGAGCAGAAACATATATACATATACATATACATATACATATACATATACATATACATATACACAGACATGTTTATATGAGTATTTATATATAAAATGTATGTTATTTGAATATATTATATAGTAGATATGTGTATAATACATAATATATATGTCTGTATTGTTTGTATACATGTATATCTATTTATTTTTATATTTATAATACCTCACACTGTGAGTATAATATAAACCATTGAATTGTATAATTAAATTGTGAGTCATATGGTATCTGAATTATATCCCAATGAAGTTATTTCTTTCCTGTTATTTTTTTAAATTATGTAATTTAACTCTTCTTCACCACAAACTTCCTTTCCTTAATCTATACTTGAATATCTGGAAGAGACATGAGGTTGTCAATTTCTTGGGGAAGAAGAATATTAATATTTCCACTCAGACAGGGAAAGAATGGTACTTCTCACTATATTTAAAAATAAGGAGGTCTTTTCCTGCTGGTTTGCAAACCCAAAATTATAAATAAAGGTTCACACTTGTGAATAAAAGCATTCTCATTTTTCTGTTGTTCTGTTTTGTTTTGTTTTGTTTTTGTCACTCAGTTAGACCTCCACATAAACACTAGGCATGTTAAGGATACAATTCTAAATTAGGCAGCTGATTATTTATTTAAGGGAGAGCCTAAGTGAATCCAACACAAAGAAAGAATTACAGCTATTTACACAGAATCTATCAAAGTTTCATTGGATAATTAAGAGTTTGCCTACACCACTATGAGGAAAGTTGATTAATGGAATTCTGGAAAATCAGAGCCAGAAGAAACCCCTGAGATCCTCCAGCCTACATGATTAATTTTAGAAAATGAGTATACTAAAACCCAGAAAGGGGAAATGTCTTTCTCAAGGTCATTTGCACAAAGCCAGGCCGTGTTTTCAGACCTTTTTTTTTTGAGCTAGTAATATAGCTTTAGACAAAAGAAGTTCAAAATTATGCTGATTAAAAAGAAGGCTTTTGGGAAAGGATTGTAGACCTTTCCAACACGGGGAAAATCTACCTTTCCATAAAACTCATTGTTTATTTAAAGTATAGGTCCAATATTGACAAAGACCAAGCAATTAAAATGTGACTATGCTTGACATAGAAAATTCTAGTTAATGTAATGCAGAAGAAATGGGATGAGGAAGGAAAAGAAATTTTGTATCAGTGCCTTTGGCATGGGGGACAGTTGAACGGGAAACCGGAGTATTTAGAAAAACTGAATTCAGCAAGGAGGAGCAGAACAGCCTTAGGAATTTGACCAGGGCTTGATTCTAGACAATTGTGATTATTTGAAAGGTCAGCCTTACATTGATTAAAAAGCTGCTTTCTTAAAACTTCCAGCTATTAATCCTAGTCCTTCACTGTGGATCAATGCAGAATAAGTTTGTTTCTTCTTCCACAGAGTAGCCTTTAATATTAAACGAAATTTCCATGTTTCCTTTAATTATTTTTTTCTCTAAATCGATCATCCCCTGGTTTGTCCATAAACCCTCATGTAACAAGACTTTCAGGGCAACCGCAATTTCAGCTCTCCTTTTGTGATGTTCTTTGACTTTGTGAGTTATAGGAGTTCACATTCAGTTCATAACCCATAAATCCCACTCACTGGTCTGTCTCTCTGTCTCTCTCATTAATTCACAGCATTGTTATAAGATCCATTAAGATCATATATGTGAAATGATTCTGCACATTACAGATATATATACATATACACTGATTCTATCAGCCTTCCCTTTTTAGTGGACTGAAAATTCTTTCCTCAAGAACTAGTCCTTGGATACCTCCGAAAATGACAGAAGGCCACTCAAATAATATTTCCAGCCCTCAGTTAAACTCTACCTTCACTGTTTTTTGCCAGCTCTGCATAACACCTGTAAAATTAGCACTTTTAGTTCAATTAATTCACTGTTTTACGCAAGTCATGATAGACATAAAATCAATCATGACTTCGTTGGATTTGTGTTGTTTTTTGCTAGTAAATTAAGTAAAATACATTACTATGTAATGAATACTAAAAGTATTCAATGAAAACGAAAAGTATCGCTCACATACAACATGAAATCTATTCACCTTTCACTAGCTGAAGTCACCTGTATTTTAGGAAACACTGCTTCCCTGAATGTTGCTGGAGGGAGAACTCTGGGGTTAGTTTCCATTCTCTTTTCATTCCATTAAATGAATGTAATCGGCTTATTGAACTGATTAGAATAAATTCCCCATATGTATTAACTACGTTCTCGGAAGTAACAATGACACGACCCTATAAGTTTGAAATATTTGGGTAATGACATTGGATGTGGCCTGCAGCATGGATCTAGAGATTGCGTGGGGGACGACCACGTCAGAAATGACAGGAATAGGGAAAAGGGGAAGCTAGAGAAGCCATGTTGGAAATAATGTCCTGATGAGACAGGACCTTATATGTATGCTATTCTCCGCAGTCCCCTAAATCTGATCATTGCTCGGGGCACACAATCCATGCTTATATTTGGGTTGGCAAGTCAGTTTCACTTCCCCTCAAGGCGGATGCCATTATTTTGTCAGGACTTTATTTATCTGCTTGAAAAGCCTTAACTAGGGGCTCCCGGTGGCACAATTGGTTGAGCACCTAGCTCTTGGTTTTGTGATCTGACTTCAAGTCATGATCTCAGTGTCATAGGATCAAGCCCAGATGTCAGGCTCTGTGGTCGGGGCAGAGTTGGCTTGGGTTTCTCTTTCCTTCTCCCTCTGCTCCTCCTGCTCTCTCGCGCGCACGCTCGCTCTCTCTCTCTCAAATAAACAAATCTAAAGAAAAAAAAAAAAGCCCTAACTAACAGGTGCCAGAAATAGGACTCAAAACTAGCTCCGTGTGACTCCAAAGCTCCTATTCTTTGCCCAGTTACAGTTTCCAAGCCCAGCCCTGATGTGCATAGACAAGAAGAACCCTAATGTGATCCTGTTGACTAACCCTATCTTTTATCCATCAGTGAAATAGTGTGGCAGAGACTCAGTCCAGGCATGAATCTGCTAACTCAACACTTCTGCTGTGTAAGACAGACTATGATTCTATCTACAGTTACTTCTTACCTTGCATTTACTTCAAACTCGGGTTTTGACTAGAAAAAGACTGGGCAAAGAGGAATCGAAAGGGATTTTTCTCTCTCATTGAATGAATGGCAACAGCACAAAATCAACTCCCAGCTCATCTTAACAGTACAAATTCCTAATTGGCTTTGCATGTATAAGCTGCTAATTTCACTTAAACATTTTGTTTGTTTGTTTAAACAAATTAAGGTGTATATAATACTGAGAAGAGGGGCACCTGGGTGGCTCAGTTGATTCAGCAATTGCCTTTGGCTCAGGTCATGATCCTGGAGTCCCAGGATCAAGTCCCACATGGGGATCCCTGCTCAGGAATCTGCTTCTCCCTCTGACCTCTATCCTCTCATGCTCTCTCTCTCATTCTCTCTCAAATAAATAAATAAATAAAATCTTTAAAAGAATATTGAGAAAGGAGAAAAGGAAGTAAAAAAGAAAGGGAAGGACGGAGTTCAGAGTGGCCTGGACAAAGGACACTTCCGCAGAACCCCTCAGTGACCATGATCTTAAATTTCTCCTCCCAGAGGTTTTTCATGTTGACCTTGTCACCAAAACACAACTTGCTTCTTATCCTCGACATCATGATCCTATTCTAGTGTGACTATAATTGATATTTGTATGATTGAAAACTTTCAAGATATTTTCACACCTTGTGATCTTCAGAGAAATCCCCTGATGTAGGGAGGGCAGGAATTATTGTCCCTGGTATGAAAAGTGAAGGTCCCAGAGAGATGAAGTGTCCCCTGCCACTCATCCCCTCCCCCAGGTCCTTCCACCAAACTGGTGAGTCACAAAAAACAAGAGCTCCTCTGACTCCAGATTCAGTATTCTTACTACTATATCATCTGTCATTTTTTTAAACTTGACTAAATATATACCAAGGGGGTGCAATTCTGAGGATACTGTGAAAAAAAAAAAAAAAAAAAGGAAAGTTGTTGTTCATCATATTCCAGTGTAGGAAAGAAAATAAACAAAGGACCAAGTAAATATATAATACATCAGAAGCTAATGTGTTCCAAAGGTAAAGAAAAAGGAAAAGCCAGGTAAGAGGGATAATAAGAACAGAGCACTAGAAGAAGGTGCCATTTCATATATTTAGAAATAGAATATACTTCATATATTGATGGAATACAACCCATTTAACTGGGAGAAAGGATATAGAATTGCCATCTTTGAGTACCGCTAGCATAGTGAAATGAGCTTGCATGTTAAGTGTAGGGGTTGGGTAAGATCCTGGGGTCCTAAGATACTGCAAAAGAGGCTTGTACTCAGAGTGGACCATCATTCCAGTTCTAAATGGATACTAACTCAGAGCTCCAGAAAGACTCATTGTCTCTCCAGCCCTTCATTTCTCATACTTGAGGAGAATGCATTAAGATAAGGAATATCCCTGGAAACTAGGGCTATGTCTAGACAGAACTTTCCAGAGAGAAATAAATTGTACATAAAAGAAGTGCCTGTCATAAGAACAGTAGATATGGGATTCTGGAACACACTGAGGTTTACATTACCACTGTGGCTCAATGCATCATCTGTCACTTTCAAGGAGAAGGCAGGCTTCGAGGGGTGACAGATTACAGGACTTGTGAAAGCCCTCCAGCTGACCAACATAATTACCCTCAGTCCTCACACAGCCATCCATCAGTGTTCTGAGGCAGGCACTTGGAGCCTAAGAGACACCGCATTCAGATTCCCTTTCCTCACTCATCCTAGACAACGTCATGTTGAAGTCCCCGTATTCTCAACAAAGAAGTAGAGACTCTGCTTACAAACCCTCTTGATAGATCACCAAAATTCAAGAGATTAGATAATACAGAGAAAAGAATGGAAAGGGAACCATCTTCTCTCTTTAGAATGTAGTAAACCTATAATTTATCAAGAGTCTACTAACCTCAAAAGCCCCTACTATGTACTAAATCTTCATCTAGGTATTTTCCATAAGTCTCCTCTATTTAATCTTCCTTCAAAAGTGTATCTCCCTCCTAAATTTCTACTCACAAGAGCAGTTTATCTTTTAGAACAGAGATGGCAGATACGTTCCATTTTCCTGTTGATTTTGTTCAATTAATCATGCCTACCTGGAGTAGAAAGTGGAAGAGTTTAGGGATCACTCAGCTCATTTAAGTCTACAGCCAAGATCGATTAGCAATGTCTGCCACAACCTCAGGATATAAAAGCTTCAGAAGGGAAAGCGTTGCAGGAACAACAAAAATAAAAATCACAGATACTCTTATAGTTTCTAAAGCTTTCAGAAACATATTAGTGATCACCATAATTTTGAATATTAAATCTGGCTAAGGGTTCCAAATAGAGTCAAGCTTAAACCCTGCACATATGAAGCATGAAAATAACTCATGGGTCTTTTGTGGTCAAAGAGCCTTGAGTTCACATTCCATTTCTGTGATTTGACAGCTGAGACTTTGGATAACTTGTTTATCCTTTGCACTACTCAATTCACTCATACGTTAACTAATAGTACTGAAAATACCCACCTTCCATTGATGTTAAGATGAATTGAGGTCATAGATATAGAGAAGTATACAGCACAGCGCCAGGCAGGGGGTAGGAGGCTCAGTGAATGGTATCCTTAAACAAAATTTAAAGCACAATAAATCTTTCCCTTTTCTGTGCTTTTTAAAACACTGTTTATAACTCGACTGTGGAATTATTGCTCTGTATTATAGTTTTATTTTTTTACCATTTATCTTTCTTTTACTGTGAGCTCTATGGGCACAGGTGCCATGTCTTATTCATTACTCATTTAATGCCTAATAGTGGGCAGTAAAAGATGTTGCCTAAAGGAATGAAGGAAGCCAACAACAACAAAACATGCAGAAATATCTATTATGTGAGTGGATATTCCTCATTTGTGAGCTCAGTTTAATTACCAGTCACTGTTCAGAGTGGTGAGGGACTGACTCTTGATATCAGCTCAGGTCATGATATCAGGGTTCTGAGATGGAGCTCCCTGTAGGGATCCACACTCAGCAGGGAGTCTGCTTGAGATTCTCCCTCTCTCTGCCCCTCCCCCATGCCCATGCTCTTTCTCTCGCAAATAAATCAATAAACAAATATTTTTTTTAAATCCTTTTTTGTTTTTATTATTATTATTATTATTTAATTTTATTTTATTTTTTTAGTGTCAATAAACAAATCTTTAAAAAGTATTCATGGTTCAGATATTTAAAGAATATTTACTTGATTTCTAGCTTTTCTTTTTACCGATTCTAGCCTTTGGCTAGGCAATATAAAATTCATGCCACAGAAGAGAAAAATGAAACAGCAAGATAACTGTTCAGGGGGATAGACTGTGTTCTTACATCTCATTTATTACCACATTGGACTGTAAGCGCTATTCTAATTAGGCGACCATAAGCCTCTTAGTTTCTTTGTCAAGACCAACTTCCAATATTCTGTCTGTTTTATAAATACATACAGTAGTTCCCCACCCCCTTATCTGTGGTTTTACTTTCTGTGGTTTCAGTTGTCAGAGGTCAACCATGATGTGGAAGGAGATCATCCTACTTCTGATGTACCATTAGAACAGTAGCTTACCACAACATCACAATACCTACATCATTCACTTCACTTTATCTCATGACATGGGCATTGTATTATTTCACACCATGATCATCATAAGAAGGTTAAATACAGAACAAGAAGATATTTTGAGAGAAAGAACACATTTATATAACTTTTATTATAATATATTGTTATAATCATTTTATTTTATCATTATAGTTGTTAATCTCTTACAGGGCCTAGTTAATGAATTAAACTTCATTGTAAGTATCGCATGGATAGGAAGAAAAAAAACCACAGTGTATACGGATTCAGTACCATGTGTAGTTTCAGGTATCCACGGACGGTCTTGGAACGTATCCCCTGTGGATAAGTCGGGACTACTGTATACACTCGCCACATCATAAATTTCATTTTCAATTCTGAAAACATGATCATTATAGCCATGTGGTAAAGACCACGGCCCAGGCCACCTGGATATTCTCTAAAAATCTGAACAAGAACATATTCTGCCTGAAGACACTGAAACGTGGGCCCCAAACACATTTGTCTTTTATACATTTCACTTCCAAAAAGGCATTTTTCACTTTTTTATAAAATCTAAATTAATTATTTTGGTTTTAGTCTTACATTATTTGGTGAGTCAACTTTGATAACCATATCAGTACTTTTTTTTTTTTTTTAAGACATTGACTCTGGGGCGCCTAGGTGGTGCAGTTGGGGAAGACTCTGACTCTTCATTTTCCTCAAGGTCATGATCTCATGGTCATGATCCCCACTTTGGGCTCCACACTTGGTGATGAATCTGCTTCAGAGTCTTTCTCATTCTCCCTCTCCCTCCCCCTCTTTCTCTCTCTACTCTTTCTCTCTCTCTCCTTCTCTCTCTCAAATAAATTTAAAAAAAAACTTAAAAAGAAACACTGACTCCTTTCTCACTTTATTTCTTCATGCCATACCTAGACCATTATCTTGAGTGATTTTAATGTCCATCTGGATGTCCCATCCAAATCCCTAATGACTCAATTATTTGATCTCTTGTCTCAATGTCTCTTTCATCCCATGCCAATCACCAATTCTCCTGGAGATATACATGTACATATATATGTATATACATAATATGCGTTTTGGTTTTCTTTTTCCCACAGAAGTCTGACAAAAGCCTCCATCCAGATAAGCATGGCTGCTTTAGGGACACCTGGGTGGCTTGGTCGGTTAAACGTCTGCCTTTGGTTTGGGTCATATCTCAGGGTCCTGGGATCAAGTCCCACATTGGGCTCCTTCTTCAGTGGGGAGCCTGCTTTTGCCTCTGCCTGCTATTCTCCCTGCTTGTACTCACTGTCTTGATCTCTCACTCTCTGACAAATAAATAAAATATTTTTTTTAAAAAATGGTTGCTTTCTACGTTCACCTTTATATACAGGCAACTATATACTGCTGAGGAAAAGTCCATAATTACACAGATAGGCATTTATAAATGTATGGTCACCGGTAATGACTGACATGTGGCAACTTGCTCTTCCATTCCCTATAAAATTATTCCAAAGCCTTTCACTTTTCTCAAAGCTCCCATTTTCTCTTCCCTCTCATTCAAGATATAGCTTTATTTGTTTAAGAGAGGGAGGTAGGAAGAAAGAGAAAGAGAGAGAAAAGAATCCATCAGATCAGACATCTAACTTCTCAACTCAACTACCTGTACCAATACCTACTTTTCCTCTTTTATTTCTGTGAGAGAGAAGATCCAAAGTCAATAATTCCAGCTGTGTTCTGAATTCTGTTCACTCCATCAACCTGGAGAATTTACTCCTTTACTTATCCTTTTCCTGTTTTCCATTTCCCAACCATCACTAGATCTTTCCTGTAATCCATTAAACATGCTCTAATGTTGCCTATCCTAGAAACAAACAAGCATGGGGCGCCTGGGTGGCTCAGTTGGTTAAGCAACTGCCTTCAGCTCAGGTCATGATCCCGGAAACCTGGGATCGAGTCCCACATTGGGCTGCCTGCTCTGCGGGAAGCCTGCTTCTCCCTCTCTCACTCCCCCTGCTTGTGTTCCCTCTCTGGCTGTTTCTCTCTGTCAAATAAATAAAATCTTAAAAAAAAAAAAAAGCCAAAAAAACAACAGAAACCTTCTTTTGACATCTATCTCCTCTTCATGTTGGTATTTTATTTTTTCTCCTTTCCTTTATGTAAGTCTTCTTAAAAGAATTGCCTATGCTTGCTGGCTGCATTTCTTTACCTCTAAGGAAAGCCTGGTAAGGCCACTGGGGAGTCCTCAAGCTAAAGCTCTCCAGTAGAGGAACTGTGTATCTCCTAGGAGTGGGCTTGCCTTAGTATCCCTGCCACCATCAGTCATTGTGCTACCACTCAGATAGAAGGACCCAGGGGAGTGGGTCTTGGTGAGGATGAAACCATGGATTTCAGAGTCCATCATCAGGAGCCCTCTCCACCCTATAGTCAGAGATCTGAGAGGTACAGCCCCAAGGCTGTTACCTTGGGGATCATAGTAAGTCCAGCTCATTTTTGACTTTTGAATGATATGCCAGCAATTAAAATAGTGTGATACTATATATAGAACATGAGTTGGTGGCTACTTTAGATTCAGTGGTCATTTAAGTTAAAATCGAAAGCAGCTAGTTACATAAACATTGGAGAGAACAGCATGCCAAGGAGAGTATATTAGTGGAAAAATCTGTAAGGTAAGAAGAAGCTTGATATAGTGAAAGAAACTGAAAGAATGACAATTTGGTTATATCATAGAGAGCAAGCAAAGGGGAGTACAAGATACAATTAGGGAGGAAGAGAAGCAACAGTTACTTACTGATGGCTTTTTGAGCCTGGGTGAAAACTTTGGATTTTAGTCTAAGTGTCATCTAAGAAGTCACGTAAGATTTCTAACTGGGGCTTGGGGTGGGTGCATGGGTGGCTCAGTTGGCTACACTTCTGCCTTCGGCCCAGGTCATGATCTCAGGATCTTGGGATGGAGCCCCACGTCTGGATCCCTGCCTAGCGGGGAGTCTGCTTCTCCCTCTCTGCCCCTGTTAATTCTCTCTCTATATAGATAATAAATAAATAAAATATTTTTTAAAAAAACACTTCTAATTGCAGGAGAGGTGTATTTGGAATTTACCTTTTAAACTATCATTTAAGATTAGAAACAACAGAAATGTCCATGACAATGGGAACTGTGGATCCATACAATGAATTTGTATGCCATTGTTAGAAAGGATGAAGAGGCTTTACTTGCACTGCCTGCATAGAATGATGATTACAATATGCTAACTTAAAATTCAAGATGCAGAGCAGTTTACTGAACAGTTTTACAACATTTTGGTAAAATATAAACCTGTTCATGCTAATCTCTGGAAGGTTGCACTAGAAACTAGTAAGGATGGTTGCTTCTGAGTGGGGACCAGGTTAATTGCGTGACACAGACTGAAGGGAAACTTGCCCTTTATTATATTCCTTTTAATACTTTGGGAATTTTACAAACCTGCTCATGGGTTAGTAAATATACTGACTTAAAATTTAACATGAGGGAGGAATACATTATCATCCAAATGGAATGCCAAATTAATATTTCCAATCCAGAATTACATCCCAAGCCCAGAATTACATCCCAAGCCCCTAGACATGTCTATCTGACTGGCTCTTGGGTATCCTCACATGGAAGGAATTCACCAAATTCAACATAACCAAATGCAAAATCCACCATCTCCTTTTAGCCTTCAGTTTTTTACTTAAACATCAGGTCAATTGTTCAGAGATGTCCCCCCTGGACTTCTATGCATGCCCTGTCCCCTGCGAGTGTGTGGTTCCTATTTACTCCCCCTAGACTGTACATCTCATGTAGCATTAATCATGACCCACCTCCTAACCTCTGAGTCCTCGCTGCCTAACACAGAACCTGGCTCAAGGAATATATGCAATTTAATAAAGACAGTCTTTCGGAAATCATTTTGAGATTTTATAAATAAGCCATAATTACCATTTCCATAATGTCAATTATTTTATGGATTTCAAAGTGTAGAAGTAATTGAGAAGTGATGTGATTTAAGACACAGGGAATAGATTTCTATTTAATGTGGCTAATGAAGAAGAAATTTCCTTTCCTAGTTTAAACCCATGAACAGTTGGCTAACAGATTTTGAATGAATGAATGAATGAATGAATGAATATTATAAACAAACACAGCAGAGCCAAAAATGAAGAGAGGGGAAATCCCAAAATGCCCACTGAAAGAAACCTAGAGGAAATTAGGGTTGGAGCATGAGGAAGAGTTGAAGCTAAATCCTCTACTAGCAATGAATTTCCTACTTGCCTTAGGGAATAAAACTGTAAAACCCAAGTCTATAGGGAGCTGGAACCCTGAGTAGCATGAAACTTATAGGCAACTCTTCCATACCTGAAATGGAACTAAGAAAAAAACTACTCAGTGACTTACATAATAGGAAAGAAAATATAATACCTTGTAGGAACTGTAAGTATAAAAATAAGTGCAAGAAATAGGTAGTTGAAAATTACATCATATGTGGCTTTGAGTTCTATATTTATGCTTTCTCCTTTAGATATAATCCTTAGGCAGATAAATTCACATAAAAATTATCCTAAGGCTTGGAGTGCCTGGGTGGCTCAGTGGTTAAGCCTCTGCCTTTGGCTCAGGTTATGATTCCAGGGTCCTGGAATGGAGCCTTCATCCATTTCCCTGCTCAGTAGGAAGCCTGCTTCTCTCTCTCCCACTCCCCCTGCTTGTGTTACCTCTCTCGCTGTGTTTGCCTCTGTCAAATAAATAAATAAAATCTTTAAAAAAATTATCTAAGTCTTGAAATCTGTAATGTCATCTCTGTTCTCCCTCCAACCCGCCCAGAAGCCCGGGACTGCCATGAAAACACCTAGAGCTATTACTGAGTTTATGTTAACAATTTTCATAGCCTACGAGTAATGCAACTACCATGAGGGAGAGTCAGCAGAGAAACAGGAGAAAGTACACTTCAAAACCCAGGTGGTAGAATACTAAGAAACTAGGCTTTTAAATAAGCATAACTAAAATATTCAAATTGATTTTGTAAAAGGGGAGGAGAGACACAAGACCAGAAAACAAACACAAACAGATTATTATAAGAGCCAAACTGAATTTCTAGATGATAAAAGGAAAACACAGATATTGAAAACAAAATAAAACAAAAATTCTGGGGTCAGTTTGAAAAGTAGATTAGTGATATCTGAAGGGAAAATTAATGAATTGTTTGAGAAAATCAGCTAGAAGGCAGAGTATTCTCCTCGAAAGATTTACCAAGGTACAAATCTATTTCCAGTATCAATTCTCTTATTTACTTAATAGAATGGTGACCACAGGCATATGAACAAGCTCTTGGGTCTCTTTTTATCTCTAAAATTAAAGTTAATAATAGATAACTTAAATCTCATTGAGTCATGGTGAATATTAATGCAATGATGGTTGTAAATACGCTATTTAAAAGGCACATATGCAAAAATTATTATTATTATAATCAATTTTATTGTTAAGCAGTTTAAGGTACTCTTGATTCAGTTACTCACATTTCTCTAGATCTTCTATAGAGCTAATGATTTTTTAACAGTTTTCAAAGAATACCAAAACCCCTAGATCTTACATTTAGGAAAATTAGATATTTTGTCTAATTCGAATATGTTTTAACCCACTTAGTGAATATTTAGAGGATATTCTGAGGTGGTTATCGAGATTTCTATTCCCAGAATAGTTCATTGCATTTGCAATGAAATGTTGTGAAGTTTATGAGAAGTTGCGAGGGAGTGGAATGTCGGACAGGTTTTGTAGAGACAGGGAGCATGTGTACAGAAGCAGGTAGAGAAGAACAGAAGATATGGCCCACTTTTCATTTTTTTGAAAATGTAATATTAATGCATAAAATTTTCACCCAAGTCAGTTTTCTGAAATCAAACACATGGAAGTTAGTGTTAATGTTCACTCTACATCAGCTTATTAAAGTCTCTAGAAAGCCTTGCAGTAAGGACATTCATTTAATTTCAACTTAGCATTTTACCAAGTAATTGACCATCAATACTGTTTTTCTTTTTCTTGCTGCAAAACATTTAACATCTTCACTGGCCCATTTTGGAGAATTCTAGTTTAACCCTTCTTTCTGTAAGTACTGACACGCTCTCTCTATGCTTCCCTCCATCTGATATCCACATTTTGCTGCTTCTGTCCTTTGGCCTCTGGGCAGGTGAAAAACTTTTCTTAGTGACCTGGAGTGTAGAGCCCAGGGCAACCTGGCCCCCTGTGAGCCATCCTGCTGGTTTTAGATAGTGGTTTCACCAGACCTAGGCCAAAAGTGTGCTTAGGCATAGATGAGGCACCACTTACCTTCAGCATCTAACTTTGGTCCTCACTTGCCTGGAGGCTTACTGGCTTACAGCAGTGGCTCAGGAAGTGCGGGAAGAACATTCCCGGGATTTTGCCTGCCTGGACTACCAGTGGGATGGATGAAAGGCACTCACACACATACACAGAGGAGAGGGCACGCCACATTCTAACCTCCCTTCAACCGAACACCACCCTGGCCAGTTTACTTCCCAGTGTGCAGTTTCTTTCCTTTGAGATGGGGTGATATGTCACAGAGATTTTCTGAGGCTTTGAGATGATGTAAGTAGAATTTCTGGAGGATTGTTGGTTTTCAGTAATAGCCAGGACTAATTTTCTCTAAATAAAAATGCATATATATATATTATATATATAATATATATATAATATATATATATATAATTTCATATGAATGCTTAAATTAGTTCTCCATTGCCACTCATGGGTAGGCCAGAAATTTAGCCGCTTAAGGTCATATTCATTTATTATCTCACAGCTCTCACGGGGTAGGCATCAAGGCACAGTCTAGCTAGGTCCTCTGTACTCGGCATCGGCTAGGCTAGGGGCTGACTCAAGGGCTGCATTGAGAAGGGCTTCTCTTTCAAGCTCCTGTGGCTGGTGGAAGGATTCAGTTCTCTAATGCCCGACACTGTCAGCTGGAAGCTTCCCTGGTATCTGGCCATGTGGGCCCTGCCATGAAGCAACTTACTTCATGAAAAGCAGCAAGGGGGAGAGTCAATAGACAGAGTCATCTAGCAAAACAGAGAAACAAGATAGAAAAGCATGATCACGGAAGTTGCATCCCATCACCTTTGCCATGTAAGTTAGAAGCAAGTCATAGGTCCTACCCACACTCATGGGAGGACACATACAAGGTATGCACACCGGGAGAATGGGATCATTTGGAGCCATCTTAGAGTTGGTCTGTCACAAACAGGGTTGAATCACACATGCTGGGTTTTAGTTGTATTCCCCCCCCCTTTTTTTTTTTTGGTTATCCTTCTCTCCACCTCCAACCCTTCCCCTTTCTATTCCTTCGTACCTATGTCCTAGGTCATCGAGCATTTCTATGATCAGGTAATCCATCTTAATATTCTGGTTTGTATAATTGCATATTTTCTCCAATCAGATACAGAGAGAGACAGAGGTATAATTGCACACACACACATACATATATGTGCACATATGTATGCATATGGGTTTCCATATATTTTTTTCATTTAAACAATGTGGCCACATTGCACCCATCTATTTATATCCTGATTTTCCCATACACTAATATATCATGGAAATATCTCCAAGTCCAAAGATATAGTACTAAGCTGCATAATATGCTGTAATAGTCACAATAGCCAGCCTTCCACAACTAATAGGAATTCACTAAGTTTTCCACTTCTTTGGCATAAGAAACAATAATGCAATAAATACTCTTGTGTGTGTAGCCTTACCTATGGGTGCGTTTATTTTTCTGGGATAGCTTCCCACAGTGGGATGTCTGGGTCAAAGGATATTTTTAATTTAATAGATATTGCCAGATTGCTTTCCAAAAAAGCTATATTAAAGCACATTTCTACCAGCATTATATTAAAGTGCCCCTTTCCTCTGTATCCCCGCCAGGAATAGGTGTTATTGCTCTGTTCAGTGCTTGCCAGTCTGATGGGCATACAGGGATATCTCATCACTTTAATTTGCATTCACTGACGACTGGGGAGGTTGAGCATCTTAATGTCCGTTGGCCATTTGGAACTACCTTTTTGTGCATTGCTTCTTCATAGCCTTTGCTAATCTTTCTATTGGGATGTTTGAAAAGACTATTTAAAGAAAATGGAGGTTAACTCCTATCATTTGCATTAATTTTTTTCTTCCAAATTATCTCTTGTTTTCTATTTGCTTTATATATGGAGTCTTTTCCCAAACAAAGGTTTTCAAATTCTTGTATGGTCCATAAACAATATGGTTTTGTTTCTTCCTATCCCTAAATCATACATGAAGTGTCCTAAATATTCATCTTCTTGTATTTTATTATCTTATTCTTTTTTTCATTTAATCTTTGATTTTTCTAGAATTATTTCGTGTTCTGGGTAAAAGAGGAATTAACTTTACTTTCTTCTGGAGGGATAGCCAGTGATGCTAGTACCATTTATAAATAATCCATGGCTTCCTACTGGTCGAAACAGTACTGTCATGTATATTCAATTCTCATTTGTCCTCCAATACAATTCTGTATTCTCCAATCTGGTTAACTACTCTATATATCTACTTATATGCCAATATTATGATGAACTGGCTTGAATCGCCATTCTGAATGATACTTTCCATAAAACAAATTCTCTCTTTGTATTCTTCTTTTATATGCTTTTCTTGGCAATTCTCTAGCATTTATTCCTTCATATAAACTCTTAGGATAATTTTATCCAATTTCAAAAGAAAGAAATATTAAGATTAAAATTGCCAATTATATTAAGCCATACATTGACTTCAAAAGAATTGGCATTTTATTTATTGCATGTCTTTTTGCTGGCTCAAATCTTAGTTTATATCCTTTAATACAATTTTGCAGAAATTATTTATAACAGTTTCTCGGGGTGCCTGAGTGACTCAGTAGGTTAAGCGTCTGCCTTGAGCTCAGGTCATGATCCCAGGGGTCTTGGGATCAAGTCCTGCCTCAGGTTCCCTGCTCACTGGGAGCCTGCTTCTCTCTCTCTCTCCCTCTGCCTCTCCCCCAGGTTGTGCAGGCTCTCTCTCTCTCTCTCTCTCTCTCTCTCTCTCAAACAAATAAAATCTTTAAAAATGAATGAATGAATGAATGAATGAATGAATGAAAGTTTATTGAGTGCCTGGGTGCTCAGTCAGTTGAACGGCTGCCTTCGGCTCAGGTCATGATCTCGGGGTCCTGGGATTGAGCCCTACATGGAGCTCTCTGCTCCATAGGAAGCCTGTTTCTCCCTCTCCTCCCTGCTTGTGCTCTCTCTCTTGCTCTTTCTCTCTCTCAAATAAACAAATAAATAAATTTCTCTTACTTTCATTTTACATTTATTCCTAAGATTTCATTGTTCTTTTTATTGCCATTGTGTATATAATTTTAGTTCTGGTTTAGTTCCTGAGTGTTTATTATTACATCAGAGAAATTTTTTTCTTTTAAAAATATGCCCTATATTAAATTGGTAAGCCAAATTTTCTCATCAACTGAAGGAGCACTTAATTTTCGTTTTTTTTAAACTATGGGCTTTATGTTTTCTGGGTATAAAACAATTTATCTAAAAAGTTATATTTATCTCTTTCCTTATATTTATATCCTTGCAATTTATGTACTGCATTTCTAAACTTTTAAGAAAATGGGGACTGACAATAGGCATCCTTATTTTATTCTTGATTTAATTGAAATTGTATTAATGATCTGTGATTGAAAATAATATTTGCTGTTGGTATACCTAACTAATATCTTTTTATTCTTACTTTTGTTTTATCAGTAATGGCTAATGACTCTGATCATGTGACATTTTATTATGTGTTAATATGCTGGACTGTTTTTCCCTCTTAATTCCTCAAAGAGATGGATTATGTCAATTGCGTATCTGAGATAGAGCTACTCTTACTTCCCTGGAAGAAATGTTAGTTCTTCATGGTAATGTATAATACTTCATGAAATCTATTAGTTCACATTTTATTTAGACTTTTGCATCTATATTCATAAATAATAGTCTCGATTTGCCTTGTCTACTATTTGTTAAAAAAAAAAAAAGATTTCTTTATTCCAGACAAAGAGAGAGTGTGTGCAAGTGTGTGAGCAGGGAGCAGAGGGAGAGGGAGACAAGCTGACTCTTAGCGAGCTGGAGATCAGTGCAGGGCTCCATCCCAGGACTCTGAGATCACGACCTGGGCCAAAATCAAGAGTTGGACACCCAAACAACTGAGCCACCCAGGCACCCCTCATTTATTTTTTAAAAGAGCTTTCATGACATATTATTTATAAACTATAAAATTCACCCATTGTTAAGTATACGATTCATTGTTAAGTATACTATTGAATGACCTTTAGTAAATTTACAAAGTTGTCCACCATCACCACAATCCAGTTTTAGAGCATTTCCATTACCTCAAAAAGATCCCTATGTGCAGTCAATTCTGTTTCCCACTCCCAATCTCAGGCAACCACTAATCTGTTTTCTTTTGTCTATAGAATTGCTTCTTATATGCATATCTTATATAAATAAATCATGCAATGTGTGGCCTCTGCGGATATAAAGAAATCATACAGTATGTGGTCTCTGTGTCTAACTTAACATAATGTTTTTGAGATTCA
This sequence comes from Spilogale gracilis, assembly GCA_004023965.1. Classification (NCBI taxonomy): domain Eukaryota; kingdom Metazoa; phylum Chordata; class Mammalia; order Carnivora; family Mephitidae; genus Spilogale; species Spilogale gracilis. The sequence goes on from PITA01010257.1 coordinate 22,617, forward strand.
TACATTTTGCAGCATGCATCACTATTTCATTCCTTTTATTGCTGAACTTCTTTTCTTTAAAAAAGTATAGTTTGAATTTTGGAATTTAGGTTTAGAAAACTTCTTAAAATGATTTGAGAAAATGTTTCATTATTGTGATGGTGTGTAATAGTTATAGAATATTGAAATTATCTCTTCCATAAGAGTAGATAGAATTAACTGTGAAACCACTCATGTCTGTTTTTGGTATCAGATATATAACTGTTTTTACATTATTTTTATAATAATTGATCAATTTAAGTTTCTATTTCTTGTTTGATCAGTTTTAGTAATTAGTAAATAATTCATTTTTCCTAGGATTTCAAGTGCTTGACATGTATTTTATAACATCACCCTTCATCATTATATTCGTAATCTTTGTCTTGATTTGCTTTGTCTACTATTTGTTAAAATTTTTTCTTTTAAGAAAAAAAGAATTTCTTTATAATTCTTTCTTTTCTAATCCTTAGTTTTATATCTTATTTCTTCTTTCTCCATATTCTTCTTCCCCTGTGCTTTCTTCTCCTTCTTCTTTGAAGTCTTTTATCAGGCTTATGTTGCATTTTATGGCCTTCTCGAGCAATAGCTTTTAATTTCTATAAACTTTTTACTATTTTTAGTGTTAATTTTCATTAATTTCAGGTTTTCATTTTTTTATTCTTTCTTCCTAGTTTCTTTTGTTTTGTTTGTTGGTGCTTTGCTGATGTTCTTTTTCCAAAATCATGGGATGAATAGTATTTTCTATTTTGGTTTTCATTATTTTTATTTATAAAGTCATAGAAATGTAGATTATACATTATGCAAACTTTTGTTTGGTTCAATATTCTTTTCATTGCTTTCTTGATAGTTTGTATTATCAGGTTTGATTTATTCTTTGACTTCAGGAATATCTATTTATTTCTCAGTATCCAAGTGGGTGAGTTAATTCTGATAATCTTCTTTATGTTACATTTAATTTTACTGAATTTCATTCAGAGCATGTAGGCTAGCCAAACTTTTTGTCTGGTCATCTGATTCAGGTCAATTATTAGGAATGTTCTGTAGAATTAGAAAAATGTGTGTTATTTCTTTTAGGAGTGTATGGGTCTATACTATTAAATAAAATGTCATTTATGTCATTTATGTCATATGTCATTAAATTCTCCCATGCCTTCATTTATCTTTGGCTACTAGATCCATCTATTTTCAAAAAAAGTGCATTGAAATCTACTATATTGGATTCTTACCACATTCTTCTTCATTTTCTAATAGGCTTATATATTTAGTTATATTATTTAGTGCATAAAGGTTTATGATATTATCTTCTTACCAGTTGCATCTATTGTCATTATATTGTGTCCCTCTGTTTGGTACTTTCAATCTCATAGTCACCTTGATTAAAGTAATATTGTCACTTCTGTGTTAGTTTTGTACCCATTTGTCTAATATCTCTCTTATGCCTCCTGTTTCCTTTTAAAACCACATTAAAGTCTACTTAAAAAATAAATAGCATGTTGGTTTTTTGTGGGTTTTTTTAATATTTTATTTATTTATTTGACAGAGAGAGAAATCACAATTAGGCAGAGAGGCAGGCAGAGAGAGAGGAGGAAGCAAGCTCCCCGCTGTGCAGAGACACCCCCCCACCCCAATGCAGACCTCGATCCCAGGACCCTGAGATCATAACCTGAGCCTAAGGCAGAGGCTTTAACCCACTGAGCCACCCAGGGCCCAGCATGTTTTAACCTAAATTCAACTCTGTCAATCTTTTGTTTTTAATGGAAGAATTTCATCAATTCTCAAATATACATATTACTTCTACTTTTACCATTTCTATGTCTACTATATCATGTCTTTAGTGACTCCTTTTCTTTTGCTTTTCATTTTTTCTTTGATGAAGTTATTGTTCATTTCATTTTTTGATTTTTTATTTTGATTTTTAATTTTTAATTAATTATTTATTTATTTATTTATTTGTTTGTTTGTTTATTTATTTATTTATTTATGAGTAGGCTCCATGCCCAACATGAAGCCCAATTCGGGGCTTGAACTCGTCCCGAGATCAAGACCTGAGCTGAGATCAAGTCCGACACTTAACTAACTGAGCCACCCAGGTGCCCCAATTTTTTGGCTTTTTAATTTGGATGTTCTACCATGCTTTTCCATATTCTGGCTGATCACTTTCCTTTTCCAAAGATTCATAATCATATTCTATTTACTAATATTGTATGAACTCTTTTTCATACCAAATATTCTATTAACCTCCATTTCCTTGCTCTTCTATGAGATGAAATCTTAGAACACTTTTATCCTTCACTTGTCCTTTCTTTCTTGCCACTGTCCACTGTCCACCCAAATGGTATCTTTAGAATGCTTTTTCCCTCTCCCCAGTTACCACCCAACTCCAGTTTCATAGAGCTAAGTGTATTCAGATGTAAGCTATTGTAATTTTCTTTGCACATGCTCCTTTTATTTTAATGATCTATGTTATATTCCGTTATATCTTACCAGAGAAATCTGTCATTATCTATTCACATATGTGTGCATAAAACAAGGTCTATTGCTCCCCACATGTTTTTTCTCTTCCTCCATTTCTCCTACCTTGAGATCTCTATTTTGATGGAACTGTTTGTTGTAGTTGCTTTTTGAGCAGTATTCTCTGATAGAATAAGTGAATGATTGACTCCTAGAATCCTGATGTCTTTGCAATGGTATTCTTTTTAGTTCTGACAGATGGATCATAACCTGACTAGGCACAGGATAATTAAATTATAGTTCTTTGTCTCAGCAGTATTCAAATGTTATTCAGCCATCATCTAGCATCCAGTCTTGAAGACTATATAAGCAATGAGTTTGACCCTTTTTCCTTGTTTAAGTACTGCATTGGACTAAATTGTATCCCCAAAAGTTGTATGTCAGAACCCTAACATTCATGTGACTATTTAGAGTTAAGTTCTTTAAGGGGGTAATTCAAGTTAAATGAGTTCCTAAGGGCAGTGTTGTAATCTGAATAGGAATGGTGTTCTTATGAAATAAGGAAAAGACACCAAAGATTTCTTTTTCTGCATTCATTCACACACAGAGGAAGGGCCATATAAAGACATACTGTGAGGGCAGCTGTCGACAAGTCAGGAAGAAAGACGTTTTCAGAAATCAAACGTGCTGGCACCTTGATCTTGGATACAGCCTCTGTAACTGTGAGAAAATAAATGTCTGTTGTTTAAGCCACCCAGTCTGTAGTGTTGTTATGACAGCCCAAGCAGGCTACATTCTTCTTACCTGAAACTTTGTGAGCTTTCTCTTTAGTTTTAAAGCTCTACAATTTTATTATAGTGTCTTTACTCATCAACTCTACCTGCAACTTGTGTCATTTTATTTTGAACATACATCCTCCAGCCATCCACCTCAGGGAAATTTTATGTTCTTATTGGCCGATTTTTGTCTCTCCTCCATTTTTTATCTCCTCCTGAAATTCTTTACTTGCATTTTTGGTCTCTGAGATTTGTTTTCCAATTCTCTCATCTGTTCTCTCATTTTTCCATTTCTGTAATGAGGTATTTCTTCTACCAAGTAGTTTAGGTTATGGATTTGGGTCTCAGCAACCTGACTTTCCTCCCAATTAATCTACTTACTGATATTTCTGCATAGTACACCAGAATCTTTCTTATCATTTCTTTTATTCAAGAAAATTGAACTTAACTGCCAATTTCCTGCCTCCATCAGAAAGTTCTCTTCCATCCAGCTGACATCAAAATACTCCTAGAATATTCACTGAAAACAAATGCAAAATGAATGAATAAATTCATGGCATACTTGCTAAGAAATCTATAGGCAAGCACAAAAGCTAACTTAATTATTATGCTTACAGAATTTATAGTCCAGTGGTATAGACAGACATAATACAAAACCATGAATAAATATATAAAAACAAATTTTAAGGCATGCCATTAAAGAAAAAAAGAAATACCCCAATAGAAAATAGCAGGCGGGGGTGAGATAAATGGTATGGTGGGAAGGCTTCTCTGAGAAGTGAAATATAAGCTGAGATTGAAGGACAAGTTGATCAATACAAGATCAGTGAACATTGTTTCAGACAGAAGAAGAAGTTTATAAAGACAATAGGCTATTGAAGTCATTGGAAGAAGGTCAGTAGAATGGAAGCAAGTTGGACTTTGGAGTTCTTGTCGGAATGCAGTCTTCATTGTAAGAGCAATAAAAAGCCATTGTCATGTATTAAGAAGAAAGTAAAATGATTCAACACTCATGTAAAAGGATGATTCTGGATGTTCTTTGAAGAATAGATTGGGAGTGATTTGATCATGGGTGTTTGTAAAGAAACAGAAGATGTCCTTTAAACCAGAGCTCAGCAAACTTCTATAGAGGACCACATAGAAAATATTTAAGGTTTTGCAGTCTATACGGCCTCTGTTGTAACTAACCTATATTGTAGCATGTAAACACAGATAGACAATACATAGATTAATGCATATTGCTATATTTAAAAATCTTCTTTAAAAGTACAGGTAGTGGTCTGGATTTGGCCTGTAAGCTATAGTTTGCTTACCCCCTACTCTAAGCATTTCGAAACTCTTCTTTCCCTTATACCAAAAGAGCATCATAGAGATGCTAATCTCCAAGTTCTGTCATGTATCCCACATCAGTTAAGACTGATCTTAACTAGTGGCATATGCTAGGTGCTCAGTAAATATTTGTTGACAGAATAAGCAATGCAGAGAAGCTTATTTAAACTCTAACAAGGAAAAAAACTGTTAATTCATACCCTTGACTTGGGTATCACTAAGCCAGTTTCCTACTTGGAACACAGCTTACTGTAGAGTGATGGAAGGGCAAGCAATTAATTCTATGGGGAAGATATTTCAAGTTTGCCTTGACCTCTATTCCTCTCTAATAACTTACTTTTTTCTTATTAATGGAGAGGGCCTACATATAATAGACTTAATCCCTCTTTGTTTTGAAATATTTTACAGTCTCTTTTTGATATTTGCATATAGTTGAGTAGACCCAAGTTCCTTTATCATGTATTTGATATGTTAGGTTTATGCAATTGTGATATTTAATCACATGATATTTGAATGCTGGCTACTGAAAGGCACATGCATCTAAGCAATATCCCCAACACTGAAATGTTGGTAGGGCATGAAAAAAAATAGGTGCATTTTTTATTACTAACATGTAGAATGTATGTGTGTCTAAATGCCAAGACCCCATGAACAGAATAAATTCATAGATAGGAACTTGAGCTTAAAATACTCTGAATTGGGGATGATTTGGGCATTAACAGGTCTATTACCTCCTTTTCCTGAAGAAAGTCATCCTTGTGCTTATTATAGGATGATAGCTGGGATGAGAGGGGTGTTTCCTAATCTGAAATAGGGCTTGGAAAAAGTATCACAATGTTTAGAAAAGCTTAACGTATGTAAGCCTTTCTCAAAGTTTAGTCCCTTTCAGCTCAGTTTAAGATCTCATTTAGGAGGCACCACATGATCAATTAAAAACTGCTAGAAATCTGCCAGCCAGACTGCTTTTTGTCCTCACCATAGTCCCTGAGACTAGTCACCTTCTCTACAACATGTACATTACACTTTACATCTAGTATTTATACTTATTGCAAATATTTTCTGTTTGTCATTTACATTTTAATTGTTTACGAAGGTTTCAATATACATACAATTATAAATTATGTTCAAGGATGACCCATATTTGTTTAGTTTTATTAAGTGTTTCAGATTATACTCATTTATTGACACATGCTATTTTATTTAATCCACGAATCACATCTAAAGTACATGGAATATTCTTTTTTTTTCCCCCAAATGATAAATATGAGGCACAAAGAGGTTCAGCATCTTGTCCCAAGTCACACATCAACCAGTAAGCGGCAGAGACGGTCTCTGAAAGTCAGATCATTTGACTCCAGAACCCACTTGCTTATATTATTTTCTACATTTTCTGTGAGGTTTTTTCTCAAAAGACTTGACCCACTTTAATGTTAGACAACTTCCCTTTCCTAACACTTCTCTCTGATTAACTCTCCAGTTCTCCTTCCTTTTTTCCTCCTTTTCTCCCCCATCTTTCCCTTCAGTTTGTCCTTCTTCCCCAACTCCTACATTCTCTTTATTTCATCTGGGATTTACATTGAGTAATGGTGTAGGGCACTTAACTGTTCAAACAGTTAAACAATTACTCTGATAATATTCTGTAAATCATCTGTCATTTTGTTAATGATATATTTACTTTTTTAAAGTATGCTTTGCACCCTACATGGCACTTGAACCCGTGGCTCTGAGATCAAGAATCCTGTGTTCCACCAACTGAGCCAGTCAGGCACCCCACAGATGATTTGAAATACTATCTGTATCATGTGGGAAAGAGACAAACCTGTTGCAGATTTTATTTCAGTGTTAAATCCACTGCTGTTGTGTTATACTAGTACCACGTAGTTTAAATGTTTTAATTCCGTAATGTTTTATTACAAATACTTTATCACAATAAAAAAGTATAAGTTCAAAAAATCAACACAATGCTCATATCTTCTGCCATATACACCTTTTCTTTATTTATTCTTTCCCTTTATTTAACAGTTTTCAAATAATGAGTTGAATCCCTCATATTCTAAAGGGAATATTTGGGGGATTTGAGGCAGTCTCATTATAAATCGATGGATTTAAAAATATGGGTGTGCTCTAATTATCCATCTTTGGACATCGGAAATCTCTTTAAGTTTCATACTGGATTATTTTAAATCAAATCTGAACAGTTTTCAGTAATCTCCCTATGTTCTATGATCCAGACTCATTTCCCACATTTCTTACCCCAAGTCAGGAATCAGCCAGATCTTCAAGGACCTTTGGTAAATTTTGTCCTTAAGTAGTTCATGATCTGGACATTAGCCATGCTCATTGCTACTGCTTTGGTCATGGTTTCTAGGTTTTTACAATGAAAAAAGAAAATAAATCATGACTTCATACTGATATTTCCATTCCAATGTAAGATTATTGTCTTTTGGATTTCTTATTTGATTTTAGGTTTGATCTCTCTGATACTGAAAAGTATTTGTTAGGATAGTCATTTATTTGGTGTGGAAATGCACAGGTGTGCATGCGCACACACACGCACACAAACACATGCACGCACACACTTTAAGTTTTATTGTAATTTGGTCCAAAAAGGCACACATGTATATAGTATTAAGATCAAACCAGCAAAGCAAGTTGTATTAGAAACATAGAATTCCTATCCATTTTTGCCTCACCCTATAGAACAGAATATCACAAAATATGGCTTTCCTTCCATTTTTAAATAAAGGAAATATGCATCTATGCATCCATCTTCCCTAGAAACGTTTCCCTCTCTTGATTAAAATTGACATTTTCTTCTTGTTACTTTTTAACGTAACAGCACATCCCAAAGATCATATAAAACAGCATATAAACATAAATTTTTAATTATATAGTAATTCATTGTATATTCATAGTTTATTTAACTAGTCCCCTATTGATGGACATTTGGGTCAGTCTTTTACTATGACAAAATGCTGTAATGAACACCGTTTGTGACTATGGTTTTTCTCCTACTTTGGGAATGTATCATTGTTAAACAATTCTAGAACAGAGATGCCAGGTCAAAGAGTATGTGTATGTATAATTTTGCTAGATATTACCAAATTTGTTGTGCAATTTTACATTCCCATTGGTAATCTATGAGAGTGTCTGTATCTTTGCAGTCCCAACAATAGTGTATTTTGTCACTTTAGGAATTTGGCAATCTGACAGGGGAGTAATGCTATTTCAGCATAGTTTTTCATTTTTATGCTTTTTACTATGAGTGCCAGTGAACATCTTTTCACATGTTAAGGACATATGACTACAACTACAGGAATATACAATCCTGTAAATTGATGATTTTATGTGTCTTCCCATTAGGCTAATAGGGTTTTTTAAATGATTATCTAGAAATTCTTCTATTATCAAAATTAAGTCTTTCACTGTAATTTGTAAGTTGCAAATTATTTTGCTACTTGCGATTATATTTTATCTCTTTTTATATAACCTATAAATTTATATATAATGTATAATTTTACATTTATAATTATATTATATAAAATACAGTTTTCCCCTACTGGGTTTGAACTTTTGAGTTATTGTTAAGAAAATCATCCTTATTTCCAGATTACAAAATAATTAATCTGTATTTTTTTCCAGTATTAGCAAGGTTTTATTATTCACATTTAAAATCTCTGATTCATATTGATTTTTTTGGTATGTGGTGTGAGGAATAAACCATTTTTTAATTTCTCACTTGGTTATTCATACATCCCATTTCCGTTCATCAAGAAGTTCATCTCTCCCCCACTGATAAGAGATGTTATAATATTACATATTAAATTTTCATATGTAAGTGAATCTATTTCTGGCTGTATTCACACTGTTCTCAATTATAGAGTCTTTGCAATTTTTTTTTTTTTTGGTTCTTACAAATGAACTTTATAATTAACTTGTCTGGGTCCAGGAAAAATTAATTGTTATCTGGGGTCTTTACATATTAACTCATGGATAATATATCTTTAATGATGTTGAATGTTTTTTCCAAGAACATGGTATGTCTTTCAATTTGTTCAAATTTACTTTTCTATCAGAGTGTTTTATAATTTTCCCCATAAAATTTTTGTGTATCTTTTCTTCAACTTCCTTTTTTTTCTTGCTATTATAAGTAGTGTCTACTCCTTTAATATATCTTCCAGATAGTATCATTTGTATGTTTGAGGTTTCCAGCTTTTGTGCATAGATATTACAAGCTGCAAATGTATTCAATTTTACTCAATTTTTATAATAGACCTTTCATCGGGGTGGGGGGTGCTTTCCAGATAATCATTTCATCATCAAATAAAAATTACTTTTTCCGGGGCGCCTGGGTGGCTCAGTTTGTTAAGCGACTGCTTTTGGCTCAGGTCATGATCCCGGAGAGCCGGGATCAAGCCCCACATCAGGCTCCCTGCTCAGCGGGAAGCCTGCTTCTCCCTCTCTCAGTCCCTCTGCTTGTGTTCCCTCTCTAGATGTGTTTCACTCTGTCAAATAAATAAATAAAATCTTTAAAAAAAAAACTTTTTCCTTTTCCATTCTTAAGGTTTGAGTTGCATTCCTGTTTAATTCCATTGGTAATGCCTCCAACACAATGATGAATAGTTTTGAGCATAGAGTGCATATCTTTTGTCCAATTTTACTGGTAAAGACATTTTTCCCACATTAAAAATGATGTAGAATTTGGGGCTGAGATATATGTATGTATGTATGTATACTATCCTTTAAGGAAGTGAATATAAGTTAATATTTATTGGTTTTTTTTTTCACATGGATGGCTTTGACTCATTAAACTTTTTTTCATTTTGACATGTTCCAAAAAATTTGTATTGAAACTGTGGATATATGAATTATTTGGGGGAAAACAGGCAATTTTATAATATTATATCTTTCCATGTTCTTTAGGGAATTTTTGTGGTTTTCTTCATGTAAGATAGAGTCCTTGTTTTGTTCTTTGGTACACATCAAGGCCACAGATTCGTGCCTTGCAAAGAACAGGTGCTCAACAAATATTTGATTCAAGAAAGAATGAATAGAAACATACATTTCTTTTTGTATATTTAAAAAAGTATTTACTCTGTGGTCTGCTTTTAATGGGAATTTTTGTTATGCTTTAACATTATTGCACACATGCACACACACATATATATGCATATATATATATATATATATATATACACTCAAGCTGTTGCTTTAAAAAATCTTCATAGAAATATAATTCATATATAATAAAAGTTATTTATATAAAGTATACAATTCAGTGATTTTTGTGTATGTACAAAATTGTGCAACTATCACCATGATCTAACTTTGGAGTATTTTCATCACCCCAAAAAGAAAACTCATACCCATTAGCAGCTACTCCCCATTAACCCTTTCTAAAAAGTAGTAATCTACTTTCTGTCTCTATACATTCGCCTACTGTAGACATTTCATATAAATGAAATAAACAACATGCAGTCTTTTGTCACCAGGTTCTTTCATTGTGGAAGGTTTCCAAGGCCCACCCATGTTGTAGCCTGTATTAGTACTTCATGCCTTTCTTATTGCCCATAACATTCCAAGGTATGACTATACTACCATGTTTTATCAGTCCATCCAGAATGGACATTTGGAGTGTTTTCACTGTTTGACTATTGTAAGTAATGCTACTAAGAACGTTCGTGTGTAAGTTTATTTAGACGTGTCTTCAGTTCTCTCAGATAATTACCTAGGAGTGGAATTGTGGATCATATGGTAACTCTGCTTTACTTTTTGAGAAACTACCAAACTGTATTTCAAAGTGGCTGTACCATTATGGATTCCAAGCAACACTGTATAAGGGTCACAATTCCTCCACATCCTTTTCAACACTAGTTATCACTTGTCTTTTTTATTATACCCATCTGAGTGAAGTTGAAATAGTATCACAAGAGGAGTTTTGATATGCATTTCCCTAATGGCTAACTATATTGAGCATCTTTATATCTGGTTTTGGCCACATGCCTATATTCTTTGAAGAAATGTCTACTCAAAATCCTCTGTTCTTTCATTTTCCTTTTCCATTATTGAATTGTAAGCATTCTTCACATATTCTAGATACCAATCTCTCTCTCTTTTTTTAAAAAAAAGATTTTATTTATTTGACAGAGAACAAGAACACCAGCAGGGGAAATGACAGGCAAAGAGAGAGGGAGAAGCAGGCTCCCTCCTGAGCAGAAAGCCCGATGTGGGGCTCGATCCCACATGATCCCTGGGATCATGACCTGAGCTGAAGGCAGATGCTTAGCCAATTGAGCCACCCAGGAGTCCCTAGAAACCAGTCTTTTATTAGACATATGATTTGCAAATATTTTGTCTCTTTCTGTGGGTTATTTATTTTTTTTAATTGGGGTACTCTTCGCAGCGTACACATTTTTAATTTTATGAAATCTAAAGTATCTGTTTCCATTTATGTTCCTTGTGTTTTGGTGTCATATCTAAGAAGGATTTGCATAACCCAAAGTCAGAGTGATTTACTTCTATTTTTTTCTTCAAAGAGTTTTATAGTTTTGGCTCTTACTTTTAGGCCCATGATCCACTTTCAAGTTAATTTTCACGTGTGGTATGAGAAAGGGGTCCTGATTCATTTTCCTACATTTGAAAACCCAGCTATGCTAAACATTGTTAGCTGGAAAAACTGTTCTTTCCCCCACTGAATTTTCTTGGCACCCTTGTTAAAAGTCATTTGACTATAAATAGAAGAGTTTATGTCTAGACTGTCGATTCTATTCTTTCAGTTTATAGGTCTATGCTTAGACCAGTACCACATTATCTTGATTACTGGAGCTGTAACAAGTTATGAGATTGGAGAGTGTGAGTGCTCTAGGTTTGTTTTGTTTTTGTTTTTGTTTTCAGGATTGTGTTGGTTACTCTGCTCTTCATAGTTTGAAATCAGCCAATGTTCCAAATTCTATCATTTGCCTTAATAGAACTTTTAGTTGTTTCATTCAGTTTTATCAAGAGATCAATTATGAACTTTCCCTCATCTACTGTTTCTTATAACTCTCTGATTCTACCTTCCTCATTTACATTACTAAAATTCCAGATCAATGTTAGATAATAATAATGATGGCATGAATCCTTGCCCCATTCCTGACTTTAATGAGAATTATTTTGAAGGCTTATTTTAATTATGATCTTGGCTATTAATTTTAGATAATGTTCTTGATCAAATTCTTCCTAGTTCATTAAGACCTTTTGATCAGGAATGGATATGGTTTTCTCAAATTTCTCAGTCTTCATTTTCCTATCTAAGGAACAAGGGAATTGAGACTAGATTAAATTACAGAGTCAAGTCAAATAAATGCTAACTTTAGGGTTAGACACGATTGGGTTTCTTTCCAGCTTTCCTAACCAACTCTGGGATAACTGGAGCCATTAGTTAATATTTTCAAACTTAAATCCTCATTGACAAAAAAAAGTCTGATGAATCATACTTAGCTTTGAGTGTGTTAAGGATTAGGAAAAAAAAAGGATTCGTGGGGTGCCTGGGTGGCTCAGTTGGTTGGGCAACTGCCTTCGGCTCAGGTCATGATCCTGGAGACCCAGGATCGAGCCCTACATCGGGCTCCCCGCTTGGCAGGAAGCTTGCTTCTCCCTCTCTCACTCCCCCTGCTTGTGTTCCCTCTCTAGCTGTGTTTCTCTCTGTCAAATAAATAAAATATTAAAAAAAAAAAAAGGATTAGAAATAATATATGCAGAGTAACTGACATATAATACAAAACCAAGAGACAGTAACTCTCATTTGTTTAATGACTTATAAGGTCTTTCTAACTTTAAAAAATGCTCTGGGATGATCTGCATGTAACTTTTCAAAGACTCAATTACATCGAAAACAGGACAGCCAAGTAATTATACCCTAATTTAAGAGGAGTGCTGGTTGAAACTTCAAGTTGTTAAAAAGAAGATTAAATTTTCCAGGCAGATCTCTGATGGTTTGCTTGTGGTATCTAGTTCTGCCACCTAAATACAAGAAAACTCAAGAATGGAATTGAGGTACATTTATTATCCTATTTGCACAACCTCCATCAAAATTAGTTGACTGGTCCACAAGGTTTCAGAGAGATCTGAGGGATGTAAGGCCTATCGGCAGGCAGCTGATTCAATCTCACACACAAAGCATCACTGTTAATTCTGAGGCTTCACTGTGGCATGCTTTATCATGCGATTTATCACACCCTTTCACTAAGGCACCTTTTAAGGTAATTAACAGTCTTTTACCATGAATTTAATGACCTATGCACATGTCCTGGGTGAAGCACTGTGTGATACTCAAACCAGTATTTGATTTCTAGTAAGTATGGATGAGTGCATGAATAGATCTGTAGTTGCATGGATAAAAGAAGAGATGAGCCAATAAATTAATTAGCAATTTAATCAGCTACCTTTGTGCTTTTCCCATTCCACTTCCACTCACCAGGACTAAACATATATAAAAAAATAATTTATGTGCAGTCATGTAAATTCTCATTGCTTTTGTTTCCCTATAAGACCCACTGAATCATTGATATCATTTCTAAGCACCCCTGTTAATTAATTAATTGATTAGAGAGTTCAGCTGAGTCAATCTAATCATACTGTGCTTGGAAGGGTGTCCAAAGACTGAAATACTAAATGCTCTAAGTATATATGTTTTGTGTGGATTCTCAATTTTTTTTCTGGAATTTGTAGCTCACTAATCCATCCTGAACAACTAGTTCATGAGAGGAACAGTATGGAAGGCTCTTTTGGTGTTACAGGAAAATTATTGGAGACTTACTGCTCATTTTTCTTTTTTTTTCCCCAGACACCTGAGTATCCTCAAATCCCACCGCAGCTTGTCCTAAGGCACGTTTATCAGCAAGTTTACCGAGCTTCTAATTAATTCTTTGCAATTGCATAGTATTTTCTGCCTCTGTTTCTCTCCGCTGAACCGGCCTTGGAAACAAGATGTTCCACCTCTGGAGACTGGCCTGGTAAAAAGCCTATTAATAAATAATTAAGTTTGGAGACTCCTGCAGTGGTGAGTCATGAATGAAGAGCATGTGGAAGCCGTCTCCATGGTAACGTACCAACAGAAACTGAACTGCTCTATTTCTCTCTTCGTAAGTGTGGGGAGAGTGGGGCAAAAGCATAGATTAAAAAGAGATTTATTTTTGCTTTTTTTCATTTTAATTTTCTTTTCAGAAAATCTGTGATTGAATTTAGAATTCAAGAAAGGTTATGTCTACGACAAATGAAGTATGATCTGTAACTGAATACAAAATCTTCCGCCCGAACCCCTCCTCATCTCCAGCTCACTTGATCCCCCCAGCCCTAAGCTGCTGTGCACACCCCTCTTTGCGGTGAAGGTGGTCCTGAATATTCACTGCTCACTCTGTCCTAGGACCCCGCCTGAAAGTTCACTCACTTCTCTGTCCTTTCCCTGTTAGCTTATTCTGTAGTTGAAACTAACATTCTGTAGAACAGAAATGAGTTTAGGAGTAAGGCAGGTCTGGATCCTGGCCCTAGCCTCTTCTAGTCACTAACTATGTGACTCAGGGACCTCTCTCTCCATCGGTAATATGGCCTGTAAAATGGAAATAAGAATTCCCTGGCACAGTTGCAGCAAAGGTTAAAGAAAGTAGCACAAAGCTGGGGTATGAGAAGAGATTTCTGCTTCAGGTTGTCTGGATTTCAATCTTCTCTTTGTCTTTTACTTATTTTCTCTTTTAGGGCAATTTACTTTCTCTAAGTCTCAATTTCTTATCAGAAAAGTTAAGCAAGCAATCATCTACTTCCTAGATTTATTTGGAATAGTAATTTACAAGGTGGTATAGAAAAAGCCTTTGGCCAGGCATCTGAGTGGCTTGGTTGGGTAAGCATCTGCCTTTGGCTCAGATTATGATCTTGGGGTCCTGAGATGGAGCCCTGAATCTGGTTCCCTGCTTAGCAGGGAGTTTGCTTCTCCCTCTCCCTCGGCCCTTGCCCCCTGCTCATTCTCTCTCAAATAAGAAATCAGTCTTTAAAATAAAAATAAATAGGGCGCCTGGCGGCTCAGTGGGTTAAAGCCTCTGCCTTTGGCTCAGGTCATGACTTCAGGGTCCCGGGATCGAGGTCCGCACCGGGCTCTCTGCTTGGCAGGGAACCTGCTTCTTCCTCTCTCTCTGCCTGCCTCGCTGCCTACTTATGATCTCTCTCTCTCTGTGTCAAATAAATAAATAAATAAATCTTTAAAATAAAATAAATAAAAGGCTTTGGCAAAGAGTAAACAGTTATTATTTGTAATAATAAGGTGTTTGATAAACTATCAACTATTATTATAATGTTATTTGGTGGAACAAAGGAAACCTGATATAATAATCTAACAATCCTTCCTTAATAGGTGGGGATCGGCAGCATGAGCACATAACAGGGCTCACTGATCCCTTGTGTCCTTGCCCAGACTGGCACTTCATTCTGCATCAGATAAAACCTTTGGCCTTCCGGACAATGTCTGAGTAGAATCATGGCCCAAGCCAATATTATCTCACATCGAGGTCATCTATTCTAGATATTTTCCATTTTCCTCTCTCTGATTTTCTTCTGTGCTTCAGGAGTCAGACCCTTATAGCTTCTCCTCTGAGGCTTGCTTTCAGGTAGCTTCCAGGTGTAGGAAGCCAATAAGAACACCACAGTGAGAGCTATGCCAAGTACACAATGGAACGAGGACAAGATGTGGAACACAGAGCTCTGAGCTCTCTCTTGGTCCTCCCAAGTCCAACATGGAAAACTACGGCAACTCAGTAAATACTGAGTGAGAATTTTGGTTTTTCAGTCATGAAGTTATAGGCCATTCTAACAAGTAAAGAACCTGTTGACAGAGGAGAGTAAGGGGAAAGAATTGGCAGTAAAAGGGGAGAGTTGTGACAACCTATAGTGGTGGTATTGATGATGGTAACCAAGGTGGTAAGGAAAGCAACTGCACATATTTTATGTCACTTGATTTTTTCCCCACCTTTCCCTCCTACCTTAGATAAGGGATCCAAGAAGTGGCTACCACTATAATTTAAATTCCATGTAGCTATGCTGCTGAACTGACATTATCCTCTGACAATGTGGTGCTAATGAGACTTTCTCTCCCCCGTTTGGGAGATGAGTATTTCTTTATTTAATGAGTTGAGCAGGAATGAATGGTGAATGGCAAAAAAGGTGAACCGTGCTGGTTATTGTTCACTTATTCTACCTCCCCAGATCTCCAGGGCTATTCTTCTTTTTCTGCCCTGCTCTGCTCCTCTGAGAGCTGATTTCTGCAAACGTCTTGCTTCCAGCTTCAGGTTGGGTTTGGTCAAGGGGAGGCATCAGCAAGTGACTAAAGGGCAGCAGAAAAAGGAGGCAAGAGAGTGTGGGCTATCTCTGCCCTGCCCCTTCCCTGTCCCCGTGTCTGTGGCAGCTGCCCTGGCCTTGCATGACTACAGTTTGGATCGGCGTGACCCTTCCACAGCTCGGGCTCCCATGGGCTCCTGTGACAGGTCTGCTCCCTGATTCCTCTTCAGCTGCAGGGCTGTTCATGGTTCCCCATTGCTATATCTCTGGGTGCCTCCACCATCTCTATTTACATGCTTAACCCTGACAGTTCCTCTTTAAGTAATCTCTTCAGTGAACTCTTTTCATTTGAACCAAATTCTGCTTCCTACCAGGACTGTCACTCACATGATGTTCCACATGGAATCTGCTCTCAGACCCTGTCCATGGGTCAGTGCCTTTCATCTCCGTATTGCCCACACATAGGAGGCCCTCCATAAAAATTCCTCAATCAAAGGAGACTTTGGAATTAGTTATTTAGGATGACCTAGAATGCGATCAGCCACTTGAGCACTGACACAATTCAGATCAACCATGACTCCATTTTTCTATTAATATCTATAGATAAATATTGGGAATCTTTTTTTTTTTCAAACATCTTACCAACAGTTCATTTATTGTTGAGAACTATCCAGATCTTCCCCAAATTGACTTGGCATCTGTGGTACAACCATT
The DNA here is from genome assembly GCA_004023965.1 of Spilogale gracilis. Classification (NCBI taxonomy): domain Eukaryota; kingdom Metazoa; phylum Chordata; class Mammalia; order Carnivora; family Mephitidae; genus Spilogale; species Spilogale gracilis. The sequence goes on from PITA01010257.1 coordinate 39,206, forward strand.
GATCATGGTGAGTGGTGCCTTAGGAAGCCTTCTTCAAGATCACGATGGAGGAAGGAATAACTGCCTATGGATTTTGAAAAGTTTTTAAACCCATAAATATTAGAAATAATGTCTCAAGATCCACTGGAAACATGGGCCCCTAAGCAATGAGAATTGCCACCATACAACTCCTCAGCTCTGTTCTAGAATCAATGCAACAGACTCATCCTAGGCAAATTCTCTTATTCCTTCTATGAGACATGAGTTTTATAAGCCACAGTGGATTTTCTCTTCTGCGCTCCATATACCACTTTCCTTTGTATTAGCATCTGCAAATCCTATAGGAGAAAACAACTCAACAAGCAAAAACAAAAACAAGCAAACAAAATAAAAACAAAAGTGCTGTAAGATCCCCACTATTTTCCTTTCAATCTCCAAGAATATCTCATTTCCTGCTTTGGGAAGCAGCCTCTTGTCTCTTCCTGCCATCTAGACTTTTTAGTTTATCACTTCGGTTTTAGAAAATTATCAAGTCCCTGCATTCTCTGTTGGGCAGTTTCAACCCAAGTGTTCGCTTTCTTTATTCTCCATGTCTGCAGGCCTATCTAATGCATTCTCCTGCCTTGACATTATCTGTGATCTCTGACTTCTTCTATTGGCTTTCCATCCTTGTAGCCACTGTGTATTTTATAAACATCTTGACTGATGAATTTCATTTAAAGGAATGTGGTTTTACCCTAAATGAATGCTTAGAAAGCAGCAGATGAAATTTTAGTTCTCTGAAATGCAATGAATGTAAATCTGATTAATTGTCTCATAGACTCTGGGAACATCCGGGGATCTCATTTCCTCCCTAAGTCACTGGAGCTTTCACATTAACTTTTGGCAGGTAATATGGCTGAGCCCAGTCATTCATCACCAATAACAGCACTGAAAACACATCAGGTTTGAAATTCTTGACAGGTAGATTGGGTTCTGCTTTCCAGTAAAGCAAATTTCAGTAACCCAGCACTTTTTTTTTTTCTTTTACTCTTTCCACATGTTAACATGGGGTACCCATAGGGCTCTTTTTCTTCTGTCATTACTCCAAGAAAGGCCATGTAGCTGCAGAGTTCTTTCAATTGATATTTCAGGAGAGGAATTCCATGCAAGGCCACCATATTTTGGTTCTCCTAAGGTTTACTGAGCTTATCTCAATAACCGAGGTAGGCATTATAGGGGTTATGTCCTTAAAAGCACAGGAAACAAATGTCTATATAAATATCTGTAGGCTAATATTTATAGCAGCTTCATGTATACTAGCCAAAATCTGGAAACACCCCAATGTCCATCAATAGGTGAGCGTATAAACAAACTATGGCTCTATTAATATGGTGAGATACTACTCAGGAATAAAAAATTATTAACTGCTGATACACACAATGGCATGGATGAATCTCAAACTAATTATGCTAAGTGAAAACAACCAGACAAAAAAGAATGCATACTGTATGGTTCCATTTATATAAAATTCTAAAAAATGCAAATGAATCCATAGAATCTCAGAAAGCAGATTGGTGGTTGCCAGGGGATATTACTGGAGGACAGGATACAGATGGAGAAGGGCAGGTGGGAAGGATTAAAAGGAGCACAGAGAAACTTTGGGGGCTGAGGGGTATACATTCATTATCTTAATTGTGGCTCTCACAGGTATGTACATATGTCAAAACTTAGCAAATTATATACTTTGATGAAATTATTTATTGAATATCAATTAGTCCTCAATTAGAAATAAAAACAAGGATCTGGAGTCAGACTGCCCAGATTCATATCTTGTCTCCCACCTTCCTGAGCTGTGTGATGCTGGCCATGTACCCACAGGTATATTGTTTCCTTAATTGCACAAAGGGAAAAAGATCAACCTATCTTATAAGGTTACCATGAATGTTCTATTCATTGATCATGTGAAGCACTTAAAACAATGCCCAGCACATAGTAAGTACTCAGTAAATGTTAGTTATGATCAGGTTTATTAGATGTCTGGCACCGTGACTGGCAATATACATACTTCATCCCATCTGAGCTTCCCAAGAATCTGGTGAAGTGCTTGGGGTCATCACACAGAGCCAGAGACTGATGTACCATGCACGTAGCTAATGACAAAGCTGTAATTACTAACCTGCTGGTCTAATTCCAACACCCACCGTCTTCTCTCCAATCAAACACAAGTCCTGCCCAAGGCTCAGAAGAGTCATTTTAATGCACTCCCTGCATCTCAGGCATATCCTCAGGAAAATGAAAGTGACTTCCTGAGAGATCTCCATGTTTTACACTGTGAGGGCTGCGAATTTCTGGGTCATCATGGCCAATAGACTTCCTGACCCTGGTACTTCCCACTAAGCTCCCTGCAGTTTTCTTGGTGGGGACCCATCCTAATTGGGTACCCAGTCTGAGATTTTCATGCTCTTCAAATTTCTCCCTTTCTTTCTTTTTCCTTCCTTTCCTTCCTTCCTTCCTTCCTTCCTTCCTTCCTTCCTTCCTTCTCTTTTCTTTCCGTCTCTTTCTGTCTCTTTCGCTTTCTTTATTTTTCTTTTCTTTTCCTTCCTTTCCTTCTTTTCTTTCCCTTCCTTCCTTCCTTCTTTCTTTCCTTCCTTTCTTCCTTCCTCCCTTCCTTCCTTCCTCCCTTTCCTCATTTTTTAAAAATTTTTCCTTACTACTCATTTATTTATAGAAATGTGCACTCAGATGAACAGAATCAGTGTAAGGCAAAGATCTGGGGAACAAGAAGGCCCGATTAGGACCATTTCCCAGGCAATAGTCCACAGCCTTACCCCCCTATACTTGTCTGGTCCAGATCTGCTTTCAGGCAGGGGATAGCATGATAAGCAGAGAAGGAAATGCATTGGGTAAAGTAGGAGGGAAGCTGGAGGTAGGGTCACATCTCATCATTTATTATCTTCCTGACCCCAGACAGGTCTGTACATTTCCCCAAGACTCAGAACATTCTGTTGAACAGCCACTGTAACCCTACTTTTAACAGCACTTTCCGGATCCATACGGTATGCCTACCTCATCACATCTGTTTCCTCTAACAAGGTAAGTGCTGTTGTGTTTATTCCTGAAAATGGGAGTTCAGAGATGTTCTATAATCCCTTTTAAAGGTAGTTATTGGTGAAATAATGGGTAACAAGTCTCCCATACCTGATGAGCAAATCAAGAAAAATATCAAATACAGAGAATACTCTATAAATTGCCAATCACTAGTTAAAAGGAAGATCTGGGGAGTCACTGAGACACAGCACAGAAAGCACTGACCTTGGAGACGGTGTTCCATGGTCTGATTCTCTGTCAGCAAATAGCTGTGTGGTTTGGACAAGTTATTTAACTTCTGTGGGACTCAGGTCCCTCATCTGTAGATTCAGTGGTTTTCCCCTGAGTGATCACTAGTATCTAATGACTTTTCTAGATCCCCAAACTCTTTTCTTTTTCTTTCTTTTTTTTTTTTAAAGATTTTATTTATTTATTTGACAGAGAGAAACACAGTGAGAGAGGGAACACAGGCAGGGGGAGTGAGAGAGGGAGAAGCAGGCCTCCCGCCGAGCAGGACGCCCCATATGAGACTCCATCCTGGGTCTCCAGGATCATGACCTGAGCCAAAAGCAGTCGCTTAACCAACTGAGCCATCCAGGCACCCCCCCCAAACTCTTTTCTTATGGATACTTGAATCACCCCTATCCCACTAAGTTCCATAGATTCCTTTCTAGAAGTGGGTTGGAAAGAAAAAAAAGAAAGAAAGAAGGAAAGAAGGAAAGCAAGAAAGCAAGAAAGAATGAAAGAAAGAAAGCAAGAAAGAATGAAAGAGAGAAAGAAAGAGAGAAAAAAAGAGAGAAAGAAAGAGGAAGGGGGTATAAAATTCAAAGAAAGAATCTCAGAAGACATTAGGTCTCTTTAAGAGCCCATCTTCTTTTAAGATTGCATTTTTTTTTCTTTTTCATGTTAAATAATCTCAATTACTGTGAGCACTCTCCACAAGTCTTAGTGTCCAGAGATTTCATCATTCCCATTGCTTTGCTCTGGATGTTCTCAAATTTCTTGAAGTGTGCTCTTTTGGTTAGAAAGGATCAAGCCATCTCAGAGGAAAAGCTAATGAAGATGATCTGCCTATCCCAAGCTAAGACCTGGGATTTTGTTGGCAGAACCATAAGAAAATGGGACAAGATGACAATCTAGTTAATATGATCATTATAAGTAGAAAACCCCAAATTCAAACCAGAATTTGTGTAGTCTTTTCAATTAGCCCATTCACTGAAATAATTTAGATGGTTTTCCAACCAGTTTCCTTTTAAGTGTTCTACATCCTGGTGTCAGGAGGTACGGTTAGGGGGTAAAATCCATAACTTTCTCAATTTCAAAATCAAAAGCTTTTTAATATTGTAGAATATCATTGTATCAGTATTATCCTGGAACTGGTATTCCTAGGCTATAGCCCACAGGACAACTCCAGACCTTTTATAAGTTTTATTGGGACCCAATCATTTGTTTGTATATTCTCTATAGTAGCTTTTGGACTACAATGGCAGAGTTGAGTAAAAATGAGTAGCAGATTTTTGCATCATGATGGTATCACTGAGTAGCAGTAGTGAAGAGAGATGGTGTGGTTGCAGAGCCCATCATATTTGCCAACTGGCCTTTTACAGGAAAATTGTCCAACCCAGTCCCAGAAGATAGAAGAATCATTCTGGTGGTCAACTTTATTGCAAACACTAGAGATTTAAATCAGGAAAATACAGCTAGATTTATTCTTATTACCTTTTATAGTACAAGACACATCCTTTATTTTAAATTAAGCTGAGAGGGGCACCTGAATAGCTCAGTTGGTTAAGGGTTCAATTCTTGATTTCAGCTCAGATCACCATCTCAGAATCCTGGGATCAAGTCCTGCATCTAGCTCCAATGCTCAGTGGGAAGACGGATTGAGGAGTTTCTCTCTCCCTCTCCCTTTGCCCCTCTCCCCTGATTCCTCCCTCTTTCTCTCTCATTCTCTCCCTCTCTCTCTCTCTCTCTCTCTCTCTCTCTCTCTCTCTACCTCTGCAATAAATAAATAAATATTTTTAAAAATTAAACTGAGAAATTCCAAATGTATAACTAAATCACCTAACCTCCCCCCAAAATAACTGATCACCTCAAATTTCTGCCATATGACTCTATATTTGCCAAGTGTTTTTTGCCTCCATAGTCATGACATCCTCACTGAAACTCCATCAAACAGATATCACATAGACAAGAAGATATTATTTATCTTATTCACCACTTATAAACAAGCTCATTAAAATAGTAGCTGATGACATTCCAATAGCACTTAAAGGGGGTCTATTTGCACTGAGGGGCTCTAATTAATTGTTTTAGTCAACTCTCGTAAAATTTTATATGGAAGAGTTATTGTGCCCATTAGGCAGATGAAGAAACTGGGAAGTTAAATTAAGAGATTTGCCAAAAGTCAGACACCTATCAAATTAACACGCTTGTAGCAGGTCAACATGCCAAGCACTGACATTATGGTTTGTTTTGTTCCATTTATAATCAAGGGACCAGAGACACTCATTTTGTCTCCAACACATGCATAACTTAAGGGAGACCTGAAAGGCAAATGGCTTCTGGGACCACACCTAACATACTGTTGAGTAAATCTGAGGGTAAGTATTGGGCTGAAATCAAAAGAAGTAAAACTCATATTTAGTTGTGCCAAAGGCATGATCAACTGGCTTGTGGTCCCATCATACCTGCTCCCAAATCTCTTCCATGGGGCAGAAGGAGATAAAACTATATCCAGAGTTATAGGGAGAGCAGAACCTTACCAATAGCCAACTGATAGTGACCTACAAGTCTCTACAGAAGAGAGCTCATAACAGTGAGTTATTTATTGTATGTCACCTTCCTAGACAAGAAGCAATCCACAGTAGGCACCGTGGATTTCTCAGAAGAAGGCACTCTACCCAACGGGCCACACTCACATTCACCTTGCAGAGAAAGTGGTTAGTAGATTAGAGAACCCTGTATTCCTTAAGCTCTGGTCATGTAACTGGCAAAACACAAAATTAATATCATAACCAAACCATTTTTAACATGGTCATACATGTGGGATAGCCAGTAGGCTAAACAAGGGACAAAATGGATCCATAGGATTGCAGAAGAGAACAGAATAAGAAAAACATTTCATGTTTGCAAAATGGTCTGCAAAAGAAAAGAACAAATCAAAGTTTGTTATAACATTCCCAGTATGGACAGTCTTTGAAGGGTCGTTACAAAAAACCAGGAAACTGAACACCATTAGGTGAAATGTGAGTGAGGTTTTGATCATTTTAGAAACTTCTTTTATTATCCTTGAGAAGGTGGAAACTAGTCCCTATCAAAACGCAACTCTGAGCCCTGATGGGACACCACTGGCTGAAGAGAGATGAAGGGGGGAGATGAAGGAAGATTTCTGGACCCTAAAGACACTTTCTTTGCCCTTAAGATACATGGAAGCAATGATACAGAAGATTGACATATTATTTATTAAGCTCTACAATGAGAGTGAGTTATAGCTAAGACAAAGAGCATTTAAGTGAAATAGCTAGAAACCATTAACTCCTAGATATCTTCATCTCAGTAAGAAACTCTGGTCCTGAAGCCCTATCAAGAGGTACAATGTTTAGCCTTAGGGGATGCAGAAGGAGTGATGTTCCATACCCTCCTTAGGGAAAGAAAACAAGCGTGGCCTTTCCATCTCTATATTCCCAAATGTGCCCTACTTAGTGTTTTAGAATCCCTAAATATTTTTCTAATGGATTATTTCTCCCAGAATGCACTATTTGCATTCTTTTTGCAAACTGTATTTTTTTCTTATTTTCTCACCATGTTTCCAAACCCTCCAGGTTCACTCTGCTCACCAAATCAGTATTCTTGTCAAATTTAATTAATATATATGTGCTTCCCCTTCCACATCATTAGGAAAGATGCTGAATAAGATAGGGTCCATGTTGCCACCTTTCCAAAAGGGTGTCATTTCCACTACCTTCCCTTTTTATGCAACCAGTCAGCTTTGGCTGGTGCAATAGCTCACCTCTGAGCTCATTTAAATGCACTGATAGGCTATCATTTTGTGAAATTCTCTGTGAAATGTGTTAATAAAGTCAAGACCGGGCACAGTCACTGTGTACTATTTGTCCTCTCATTTGCAAATTAAAACCAATAATGAATTTAAAATTTGTCTGGCAAGATTTCCTTCATTATTAGTGCTACAATTAGGTTTATATTTCTTGTTCTTCTCATTTAGATGTTTATACAGAAATAAAGAAAGAGAGAGAATTCTTATAAACTGGACTATTTTTTTTTAAAATTTGCTGTTAAGAAAATTAACTTCGACTTTGAGTCTGTAGACTGCAGATTATATTCTGGACAAAATGTCTGGAAGTCCAGTGACTCATGTTTTACTTCTCTAACTCCAAGAGGTGTCAAAGTAGGTCCTGTACCATTTGCTAGGTTTTGGCTCTCAGCTGGATTTTATGGAGAAGGAATAGAGATTCTTACTGAATACAACTCCAGTTGTCAAGAACAATCAGTTAAAAAAAAAAAATCAGTTTCACTGTGAAAAGTTAAAAAAAAAAAAGTGTAAAATCCAGGAATCACAGGCAAAAATCAAAGAAGGCTTTACTGAGATAAAATGGTGAATGGAAATGGGATCCAAATAAGAGGCCAAGAAGTTATTGAATAGGGGTTTTGGAATGATTGCCCTGAGCCCTAGAACAGAGCACTGAATGGGTTGAGGAGTTTCTAAGCAGCAGCTGGAGCTTACTGAGGAAACTAAAGGGTGGATGAAGACGCCAGTCATTAGCATCATCTTCACCAACCTAGGAGTTAAGTACTTTTATCATAGAATGTGAGGATTTAGAATAAGAAGGAGATGGGTCTTAAGATAATCATCTCCATTGGTTTCCAAGCCTCCTACATCTCATATGCTTTTGTTTTTTGCATTCACAGTGAGAATGTTCCAGATGGAAAGCCTATCACTGGACAATGCTCAGAGGCATGTGGCACAACTGAAGAACTGAAGGGGGGTCCAACTCAATGAAGCACATTGTGCAAGGAGGGGGGAGGGTTAATGAGTTGAGTCTTGCAGAAGTAAGCAAGGGCCAAAGGAACAAGATTTTATTCAATACATAAAGAGATTTAAACAGTACACAAAGGACAAAAAGAAGTCACTAAGTGGTTTTAAGCAGGGCAATGACATAATCCTGTCTGCAGCTTGGAAACTGAACTCTAGGTGGGCTGACCACTGGAGTTGGGGAACCAGTTTGAAAGCAAACTCTTGTAGGAGTTTGGTTGGTAAGGAACAATGGGGTCACTTTTAGAAGTCTTAGAAGGCACATTAGACATGGAACATGAGATTGGAGGAAGAGGTCAAAGAGGATTCCCAAATCTTTGACTTGGGGCACCAGGACTGTGCTTCCATTTACTAGAAAGGTAGAAACTGACAACAGTGGTTTCGGCAAAAGGATTCATAAGTTAGATATCAGATATAATAATAAGCACATTAATCAAGGTATATCTCTCTTCACCAGTGACTTATTTCCAAAGTATTTCCAAATATTGATTTTATGGAATCATCACCCTAATCCTACAAGATAGAGAAACATATTGAAGACACGGAGTTGGTTAGGCACAGAGCCAGATTTGGAATCAGGCAATGTGATTGCTCATTGTGGGGCTGGGTTGAGTGTGCAACATGTCCATGGGTAGGGGACCCACACATATGAATCTCAGAGGAGAGGTCTAGGCTGGGTATTTAGAGAGAGTGCAATTCATCCAAGGAAAGCAGATTTTTATTTCTGGAATTGAACCGACATTTATTTAAACCTATGAGGTGAGACGTATAGTATTATACTATAGGCACAGAAAAAGAGCATTTACTCCAATCCCTGTCTCCTTAAATGTATTCTTCACCATAACCCATTGCTGCGGCCCCAGTGAATAGTATCAAATAATTGGGAAGACACAGATGATCCTATTCCTCCTTCTGACCCTGGAGCCAGTACTCAACTTTCCTCACCCTGGATGCTCATCAGAATCGATCCACACAGCATTTGTTAAATACAGATGCTTGGGCTCTCCTCCAGGCCTACTGTATCACTGAGGCTTTGCATCTGTTGTTTTTAGCTTAACAGGTATTTCAGATACAGAGCCATGGATGACGGTCACTATTCCATAGACCCCAAAACACCTCTGAAAGTGAGGGCAATGAAGAGAGAGAGTCAAACCACCTGGAGTTCAGAGATCTCCAGAAGAGGCAAGACCATTACTACTGAACTTTGTTTCTATTCCAGGCAGTGAATGAAATGTTTTGCATATGTTAATTAATTTCACCTTGGACAAGAAAGTAGTTTCAATTATGAGCGTTTTATGTACAGGGAAACAAAGTCACATTGAGATGAAAAGTCAATCCCATCTGCAGTTTCTACTATACAGTACACACACACACACCACACTATAAAGATAACACATATTACATATATATTATATACACATCCCTATAATATATAACATATATTATATGTAATGCATATTACATATTAGGCCAGCCCAAATGCCTTTTAATTCTTATCAAAATGTTCTACATTAGAGGTAAATCAGTGGTACGTGGAGGCGGAGGGCGACAAGAACGGAGAAACCGAGGTAGACCAGACGGAGAAACCAGTCTGCTGCAGGTGTCCACTAAAAAGGGACCATTAAATAGTGTGAGTGAAGTGCCCCGGGACCTGTCACAACTTCCCCCTCAGTGAGGCTATGCCTAATCCTCTCTTTTTGGTGAGTAATCCCTAAAAAAGAGGCCACCTCTCAGTCTCTGAAACAAAAAGCCAAATTTATGCCTCTGTGAGCAAAGCAGACAGCTGCATTTATGCAGGCTTTACAGAAGTATGGAGCCTCTGGGCTGGAAGACTACGCAGGCGCAGCTGCACTTGGGTTTTGGGTGACCTTAGCACTGGAAGCTTGTCACTGCAAATGAGACTAGTTCTGATTGGCTGACTTTCAGAAGGGCGGGACTAGAGTGAGGACGTTGCCAATTGGCCCACTTCAGAAGCAGGAAGTTGTCACTGATTGGCCAGTCTTCAGAAATTTAATTGCTCAAGCTACTGGTTACTGATCAATTCAACTTATTTGAAGCCAGATGTCATAGTTACTTTGGCCTTGCTCACAGAACTGTCAGACTCTTGCGAAGAGTACAGGAACTCTTATTCTTAAGAGCTAATTAGAATATGCTAGTCTAAAAGCCACTGGTTACAAGGCAAGGTGAGGCATTTAGGTCCTTTGTTGACATTCACTGGAATGGGGCTACAACTGAGCGCTGGAGGTGAATGCAAAGTACACATAGATGAGCGTCATTATTTCCCATGAGGGATTATTCCCTGTGTAGCCCTTTATTCCAGTTTTGTATTTATAAAAACTAAAGCAAACTTTTAAAAAGTCCAATTATTGTAAACGTTTGATTTCTTGAAATCTTACTATTCATATTTATATTCCTTAAACACTCAGGGCTCTATGGTTGCTAAGTTTAGCTGTCTTACTAAAATGGTCTGTTCTGATAAAAGGAGGTCATCGAGTACATGAGAAAGTCTGCTAAGATCTGCTGATTAGGTTAGCATACCTAGGGCGGAAGTCTAGCTGTGTGGATTATGAAGTCACAAGCAAATCCCATTAGTCACTTCACTGCTGCTTGAACTAAACTACCTAGGTGTAATTAAAACTCTCTTGAGTACCCACTGTCGTCAGTAAACGAAAACTCCATTAAGACTACCATGCCGGGGGTGCCTGTTGGCTAAGCAACTGCTTTCGGCTCAGGTCATGATCCCGGAGTCCTGGGATCAGCCCCGCATGGGACTCCCCACTAGGCGGGAAGCCTGCTTCTCCCTCTCTCACTCCCCCTGCTTGTGTTCCCTCTCTCGCTGTTTTTTCTCTGTCAAATAAATAAATAAAATCTTTTAAAAAAGACTCTACCATCCTGGCATCCATTCCATCCAACAAGCCCCTACCCCCCATCCCTTCAGCCTACCCCCACCCTCCCAAGAAAAAGAACAACCATTTCTGAGTGAAATCTACTTTCTAGGTTGTGGGTAATGAAGACAAATTGCCTTTGTGTACATTTGGTTTGGGCCACACCTACACAGCATGTGGAACAACTGGCTCATTCTTTAATTCAAGGAGAAACTGATATCAGGCATACTTGCACAGAATTCTGTAGATCACATAAATTGCTTATTTTTTAACATTTTATTTTTCCCTTCTTCCCTTTCTTTCCTTTCCTTTCCTTTCCTTTCCTTTCCTTTCCTTTCCTTTCCTTTCCTTTCCTTTCCTTTCCTTTCCTTTCCCCTTCCTTCCTTCCTTCCTTCCTTCCTTCCTTCCTTCCTGATGGCCATTTCTGTGTGAACACAAATATGCAAACTTCACTACTCCTCATTTGTTCCCATTGAGTTACAGTCCCTGAGACTATCTGAATGACTCCGACAATCTGACTGGTATTTTGTTGTTGCTGTTGTTGTTGCTGTTTTTCAATCAGTTTACTTATTTCTGCCATGAAGTCATGTGCTAAACTGTCCAATAACTATGTGGCTCCCTTCCGTCACCAGGCTGACACCATTAAGATGGCCCGGACTATTTGAGGGAGATATCATTATGTGTTCCAAAGCACCCATTTGTAATGTGAGGATGAGGTGCTGGAAATCATGGATTTCTCCCTCAGGGTCTCTGTTGGCACCCAGATGATGTGAATTTCAGCGCTGTAATATACTTTCATAACTGAAATGACCAAAAGCACTTTTTAAATTAAAATACCACTACTACTAGTAGTATTAAACACTTACAATTCCAAACAACCTCACAACTTGTCTTTATCTTACTCTGCTTGGAGGCATGAACTCCTATCCATGGTGAGCCCCTCCCCCATGCTCAAAATCCCATTCATTCTAACTTCCTGTTAGTCTCTTGTCCATCAAACAGGCCCTCTCTTTCTTTGACTCTGTTTTGCCCTTACTCCTTTCTCTTCCCCTACAACTCATCTCAAAACAATTGCCCTTGGGTGCCTGGGTGGCTCAGAGAGTTAAACCTCTACATTCGGCTCAGATCACGATCTCAGGGTCCTGGGATCGACTCCCGCATTGGGCTCTCCTTTTGGCAAGGAGCTTGCTTCCCCCTCTTTGTCTGCCTGCTTCTCTGCGTATTTGTAATCTCTCTCTCTCTCTCTCTCTCTCTCTCTAATAAATAAATAAATAAAATCTTTAAAGAAAAAAAAACAAAACAATTGTCCATATCCTTCTCCCCTCTGCTTCCCTTTCTCCCTTTGTCCTTGTCTGGTCACGTTTCTTTACTCACCTGTTTTGTGTGGCTGACACCCTCCTAGATTTCTTCAACAACATTCTAGGTATCAAATCCACACTACAGCCCATAATGGCATTTGACCCAGCTATCCATTCCAAATTTCTCTTAGCTTCCAGAACCTTTGCCTTCGTTTCTCTTATCTGTCTGACTCTTCCCTCCCAGGCCCCTCTGTGTCCTCTGCTGACAGTAAGTATGCATGTCTCCATGGTCTGAAGCTCAAAAAGTCTTCTCACTCCCCATCTTTCCCACATCATGCCCTGCAGTGGCCCTTTGTCACTGCAACACCCAGATCCAGGGCTTGAATTCAACCTCTCCCTCGAACAATAGAGCCACACGTCAATCTAGCTACCAGACATCTCTAGATGCACATCTAGAAAACACAATGATTTCAAAATATTAAAAATTGAACCTAAAATCTCACATATCCTCCAAAATAAAGTTTTCCTACTGTATTCCCTCTCAAAAATGGCACCAACAGTTACCCAGTCACCAGGTGTAAACTTCATAGCTATATAATACCTTCCTCTGCCTTAGATCCCAAAGCCAAATGGACTACCAAGTCCAGTGACTTTTCCTCCAAAACAGCTATCTATTATGACTGTTTCCATCTCAGTTCAGGCCCTCATCACCTTGCCAGACTCCTCCATTTACTTCCTAACTGGAGTCATTGATCCTAGACACTCTCATCCCAGTCCAACCACAGAGGGCTAGAGCTTGTCACTTTCCTGTTTAAAATTCTTCAGTGGCTTCTCATTTCCTACTTTAGGAGGTTATAAGATATTTTTATCAGTGTGACCTTTCCCTTTAAAAATACTCTTAGTGGAACTCCATTGGGTGAAGCAGGTCCTTTCTGTGCTGTTCTGGTTTAAGTGACCCCAGAGAGCCCAGGATCCTACCATGCTTGGCCACTCTGTCCTTGTCTGGCAGCTCCTGAGATACTTCTATAATGTTGGCCCTAAGAAAGACAACTGAGGGTGCCTGGGTAGCTCAGTAGGTTAAAGCCTCTGCCCTCGGCTCAGGTCATGATCTCGGGGTTCTGGGATTAAGGCCCGCATCGGGCTCTCTGCTCAGCAGGGAGCCTGCTTCCTCCTCTCTCTGCCTGCCTCTCTGCCTACTTGTGATCTCTCTCTCTGTCAAATAAATAAATAAAATCTTTAAAAAGAAATAAAGAAAGGAAGGAAGGAAGGAAGGAAGGAAGGAAGGAAGGAAGGAAGGAAGGAAGGAAGGAAGGAAAGAAGGAAAGAAGACAACTGAACATTCCTGACGGCGTAAATTCCATGATGTGAGTTGACTTACCACCATATTGAGGTAGAATGACCACTCCTGCCATGATCACTGCCTCTGTTATCTTGGTGGCTGGTGCTAGAGTTCTGTTTAGGGGACATTAACTTTGAGAAAATGTCTATTAGGTCCTTTAGTGAGAAGGTATTGGTCAGCCAAGCATAAGCCCCGGCTGTTGCTAAGTTCTCAGAGAAGAAAAGCAACCTGATCTGCCTGAAAAATGAGGAAGAATGTCTGTTTCTCCAAGGAAGGAAAGGAAAGATGAGAAAAGAGAGAGGGAGGGGTGAGGATTCAGAGGAAGATATGTAAGGAAATGTGGCATGCAAGAAATAGTTTGAAAAACAAAATCTTGGTGAGAGAGTGGCTGAAAGAGAGAATAATACCCAAGCTGATGTTTTGAATGACTTGGAGTTTTTTTATTTATGCTTCGCTATGGGTTGCATGGTGAGAAACACTTCTATGACCCCAGTACTTAAGTAAATTCAGTTTCTAAGAACTTCATGTTGGGAAGGAGAAAATAAAATTTAAGATAAAAACAGAGAGGGAGACAAACCCTGAAGGATGCTTGACAAACTGAGGGTTGCTGGAGGGGAGGTGGGTAGGAAGGTGGGGTAATTGTGTGATGGGCATTGGGGATGGGCACTTGAAGTGATGAGCACTAGGTGTTACATGCAAATGATGAATCACCAAATTCTTCCTCTGAAACTAGTAATACAGTATACATTAACTAAATGAAATTTAAATTTTTTTTTTTTTTAAAAAGAACTTCATGTTGAATAGATTATCTTTGGAAAGTATAAAGGGTTGAGTGCTATGCCAATGGAGGAGGTAAATGAAATAGTATATACAGATATAGGAGATTACAGTGACAAAGGATCTGGGAGGAGGTAAGCCCCAGACATTCACAGAAAATGTTGGGAAGGACAGGGTGATCCCTAAGCAGGGGTTTCTGGGGTTCTTCAAATGGACGAATTTCCAGTGTCCATAGGACCCAGTTGAAAATCAATGATGGTGTGATTTTTTAATTTGCTAGCCGCATTCAGAATATAGCAGTGCTGGAACTGAACTGTCCAACAAAAGGCTAGTTCTAAAAGGACAAGGTGCTGTAGTATGTTCAGAACTCCTTAGCTTCCAAAGGAGATCAAACTCTCTCAGAACCAGCTCCAGTAAAAAGTTTAACAAAGAAATGTTTATTAAAATGAAGGAAAGAGTCAGGATCTTATAATACTGAAAATTTTTCAAGCAGAAACTCTTAGCCACATGGATTCTGCCTGCTGCTTCTCTTTAAGCACTCTTCTCACTTCTGAACATTGTTTTTCCCTGTTTCCTTATCGCTACTCCCCTAATTGAAAATAATTACCAGGCGCAAGTTCCCATGACCTTCTAGTTTCAATAACTACAACCACTGGACTGACTTCATGCCTGTGTCACTTATTTTTTTTTTTAAAGATTTTATTTATTTATTGGTGAGAGAGCGAGAGAAGGCAGGAACAGGGGCAAAAGGGAAAAACAGGCTCCCTGTGGAGCAAAGAGCCAGATGCGATGCTGGATCCCAGCACAGGACCTGAGCCAAAGGCACTTAATGGACTGCTCCACCCAGGTGTCCCAATGTCTGTGCCATTTAAATCAAATTTGACAGAAATGGATTTGGGTTGATTTGGAGTGGAGTCTACCGCTAGACCAAGACTGTGGCCAAGAGAATGGAGTCCCACCACAAACAAGACCACTTTGGGCATGACATGATTTCCTGGTAGGTCAACTGAGCTAGGAAGAAACAATCTACATACGAAATATCATTATTCATATACTTCCTCTTTTTTTGATTCTGGTAGCTCGGCTGGGTGTCTGCCCATAGGCAAACACTGAGGTAGTTCCAGAAAGTTCCCTTTGGCCTTAGTCTTCAGAGCTTGGTGGTAAATGTAGATACTGGAGAAGAGCATGCAGTTGTGAGTGAAAGGTCTGTTCGTGGAGCCACAAGAACTTCAGGAAACTCAAGGATTTCATAGATGAGTCTCAAGACTTATGACAGTTTTCCCACTGAGATTTTGTGTCATTGACATCATTCTCTACAATGCAAACAGATTGTCTTCTACATAATGCAGGTATTCCTAAAAGGTTGTGTGCGAATCAAATTTTTATATTTAGGAGACAGTTCTAATCTCAGCTGCTTCACCTATACAACGCAGAAAATCAAATTCTATTTCAATCTCACCAGGCAGCATTCTATTATTTAAAGAGGCACATTGTGAATTTTCCCTATGGTTGGAATACGGGTCCACTAATTGATCTGTTTTGCAAATTTGGATTTTCATCCATCAGGCTTTCTTGAAACTACCTTAAAAGAGCCAAACAGTAGCTTTGGAGAAAGTCTAAGTGCCAGGAAAATAAGAAATACTTATAAGCTGAAATGTGAAACCCAGAATTCTAAGTTCTACTCAGCAAT
This sequence comes from Spilogale gracilis, assembly GCA_004023965.1. Taxonomy (NCBI): domain Eukaryota; kingdom Metazoa; phylum Chordata; class Mammalia; order Carnivora; family Mephitidae; genus Spilogale; species Spilogale gracilis. The sequence continues at coordinate 55,296 of PITA01010257.1, forward strand.
TTAAGTAAATTACATTGATTCAAGGATGATCTTCGGTGATCCAAAGTAACTGAGTTCTTTTTTTTCAAGTCCTTTGCATTTTAATAGTCTCTGCCTCTGTAAGTAACAAGCAAGCTTCTGTACAGAACCCATTTCAAATCTCTGCCTAAAAGCTCTGCTCTTCACCTTTCAAGGAATGGAACTCATGAAATTGAGTAAACAAATTGCAGATGGCATGCCACATTCATTCAGAAAACATGCTGATTACTCAGCAAAATGGCATTTAGCACCACAAAGAAGCCAAGAACTGAGCTGCTACATCAAATCCTCAATGGAATCCAATATCCCCACCTGTGGGATGCCTAGAGATAACAGGCAATTGTGTCCAAAAATGCAATTACCAGAAGGGAAGAAAAAAGATGTACTCTCTTTCCTGAGGAACGGAATCATGAAAAGAGCCTTTCATCATGGACCAAGTATACTCAAAGCATGGTTTATGCTGTCTTGATGCCCAGTAATGGTTTGATTCCCCCCACCACCACCATTATACACTCACTGGGTGCAAGATGGCCTTATCATTTGCATCTGGAATAGCATTTTACCCCCCTCCCTAGGCAATCACTCAGTCTGTTGTGCCAGTACTAACTTAGAGCTACTGTGAATAAATAGGACAATATTCATTTTTTCAGAAAAGTGTGCTTTTCAGAATCCCTTTCTCCTTGCTACACATTATAGAGGGTGTTGTTGTCATCATAAAAATGACCTGAATAAATGAAAAATAGCAATTGAGCACCATGAAAATAAACTTGAAAGGGGGGCAGTAAAGCCTATAGTGATCAATAAAAATTCGAGCACTTTGTCCAATACCTTCATACATTTACAGAGAGGTGAAAATATTGTCCCCGGTTGACTGATGAGAAAATGGAGACTGTGCTTGCATAAAAGGCACATTTAGAATGCCTGTATCATCCCTCTAAAATATTCATTGACCAGGTGACTTCTCCACCTAAGGAAGACATGGCTTAGAGAACTGAGTCTCCCCCATGGGTTCTCCAAGGTGCAGAATACTATAGGCAGCAGAGACTGCTCTTCAAGAACTAGGCTGGGGAAATGTCCATGATGACATAGGGGAAAACTTCCTTCTACCCTCTCAGATTCTGTGACTGGGTCTAGGATTAAACTCACCTAAGAGAGCTCAACAAGACAAAAGCATACACATTGTAATGAACACTTTTACATGCATGAGGGCCTTCATAAGAAAAACAAAAACCCCCAAGAAGGCATCAGGCCCAAATGCTTTTTAAAATAAAGGACAATAAATTGTTGGAATGTGATAAGACAAAGGGGCTTGGATGGGGGCAGTAAATTGTGGGACAGAGGGAAATATATAGGAGAAAAAAAATTTTTTTAATTAAAAAAATATATATAGGAGAAACTAACAGAAGACAAGGATTTTTTTAGTAGGTTTGTTTGCACAAATCCATTCAACATCGACTCCCAATTTCCAGTGATAAGAATGTTCTCTTCCTTGCTCAGGGAGGTCACCTTTCTTGTGGGAAATTTTATGACCTGCTTTTAGGTAGAAAGGGGAAGATCAGAGAGCCATTCCTGCATCCATGTTTCTCAAGTGATTTCAGCTCAAACTAATTAAAATGTCAAGTGGCATATCTTGAGGGGATACATTCTGAACCTCTCCAATGGTAAGGGACTCCGTAGACTTTGAAGAGAGACTAACATCTATTCCCTTCAACTCCAGAGTGGAGACACTCCAGGTCATCCTAAGCCAACAGGGACATAATCAGATGTGTCCTATCCTCCGTTCCAAAAACATTTATGTTGGAAGACAACGATGATTTGGTGACAGGTAGTGTCAAAAGATTTCCAGAAAGATGGCGTCTTACAAGTGGAGGAAATACTTAACAGAAGCAAAAGCTGAAAGGACTCCATATGTATGCAACCCACAAAGGGCAAGGCAGTCAATAGAGATGAAGATGGAATAAAATATAAGCACCCCACTTCTCTTCCCCCCTAACCTGTGTGACTTGGAGCAGGCCACTTCACTTGGCCTGGGACCCAGCTCTCCCACATGTAAAATGTTTTAAAAATAATTGCAGAGCTCCTACTCTTTCAGATCTACTCTCCAGGCTCTGAACCCAGAAGGGAATGAAGCCTGAGGACTCAGTTGGTGAGGTTGGGAGGCCTGGGGGAAGTATCCCACCATTGCCTGTCAACTAGTAAATAAAACATTTATCACTTGCAAATACAGAAGTGCCATCTACCTACCAAAGAGAGACCACTTGCAAGCACATATGCATTATTTAGTTGGTATGCATTTGTTTATATATGTATGTAGATTTAATAAGTATCCAGTGACAGCTAGATACGGAATTATATCCCTCTCTTCTGAACATGCCTCCAAGGAGGATTCGAAAGCTGTATTTCTCCACTCCTTGCCTGGCAGGTCTCCGAAGGTCAAGGTTTTGTGTTGCCCTGGCAACAGCTGATAGCATCACTACCACCTGAAGCCACCCAGGGGGCCGCTGGGCTCAGCAGCCTATAAGTGGTTATGATGTTATCCCAGTTGCTGGGGAAACGCAGAACCTTGCACCCGGCAGGTGGGTAACCGTGGAGTCGATTTCCAACCATTTTGCTTTTAACAGTCTATACTGGCAAATGCATTCATCTCTGCATAAATTCTGTGAACAATTGGGATCTTAAAGAGTTTTAGTCTTGTGTTCCCTTTTTAAAAGCTCTTAAGTGGTTCCCCTTTACCACCTGAAACACAGTGCCTCTAGATGAAAAAATAAAAACAGACTTAGTATTGCTCTATTTTAAATGAAATTGCCACCTACGCTAAAGTATGCCAGTTACGCTTTACCTCTGCTCCTTAATCAAGCCCGTGGATTTTTTTTTAGGTTGCTCTCTACTGTATCTGCGGGGGGGGGGGGGGGGGGGGGGGGGGGGGGGGGGAGGGATCGGGAGGGTGGAATGTCTTAAGATAATATTGGATCTTTAAAAGTAGATTCATAAAAGCAAAGAAGTCCTGTTCACCATCTGAGTCATCCTTGATTGGTTCCCTTTTAAAATGCATCCTCTGTCTTTCTTATAACCAAGGGCTTTAAAATTCAAATGTTCGTGAACACCAGCTTTATTAAAATTAGAGCTTGGGGAAATGGCTTGGAAAAGGGAGAAAAGAATATTACCCAACCATTTAAAAGATGCTAATTAATGAAGTTCTGAAGCCCAGGGAGGACATTCGATACAGCAAGGGTTTCTCTACTAAGGAGGAATGAAACTCATCTAAAAACAACAGAAAACCACAGAATAAAATAAAATTGAAGTAGATTAACCCAAATCTTCCCCCAGGTGCTAGAGTGGCCTCAGGAGCTCTGCTAGCTTGCAAGAACTCAGGTGTACTGAACATATTAGCATTTTCTGGTCCCACTCTAAGTAGGTGTCTTAGCTGTTGGGCACCTGACTCTAAAGCTCAGGGAAAGCCCCCTCACCCATTTGATTTGAGCCCACTGTCTGTCTTGAGCATGGGTCTCCACCCAATCAGCCAAGTGGGTGGCTCCCTTCTGCCCTCTCTTGGCCAGAAGCTCCTTTCGTTCTTAATTATGGGAAGACATTCCCCCCACCACCACCCCATTCCACCCCTCTCTTACCTCATTCATCTGCCACCCTTTAGGATTTGGAGCTCAGAGCAATATTTTTCTATGTGTGTTAGACATCAGTGGATCCCTTCAAAAAGCCCATAGTTAAGCTTCTATCAACGTGGCCAATGGTTCCCTACAGTCAACAGAGAGAGTTATGTTTGATTTTATCTTTTGAGTACTGCATGTCTCGGTAGCCTTGTCTTGCATTCTCTGAGAATCTATCTTATTCTATCTCTCTGTCTCTATCTATCTCTCTCCAGATATTGCTGTGAGCCAAGAACCGAAAATTTCCATTGACTGAAAAATAGATTCCTTGGTTCGAAAATAAATAAATAATCCCAGCTCTATAGCAGAAAATCATTTTCTGGGACCTAATAATGATTTCCTAATCCTGAGATATCCATAAGATGATACGTGTGTTGTCTGATGAAAGTGCTGGGCTGAGAGGGGGCTGAGTCCTTAGAGGAGAAGGTGATGGTCCCCTGGGTGAAGGCAGGGGAAGGGAGAAGTAGGGGCAGTAGGACAGTGCTCAATGTCAAAACTCTGAAAACAGGATTTGGAACTGCCTATATAATAATCCCACTTCCCTGTGAATGCCCAGAGGACTCCCTGTTGAAATCCACATTCCCTAGTCCAGGGTCCCATCTTGTATTTTGTAGCTCTGCAAGTCCAAGAGGTAGCAGGAGGGGACAAGTTATCTGTATGGCTTTGTATATGCTCTGCGATCTTCTGGAATGTTCTTCTCCTTCTTGCCAAGTCATTTGTCCTCTGGTGACAATAAACACAACATTAATATTAAAAATAGCTAAGATTACCTTGTGTCAGGCGCCTTGCTAGATTCTTTTTTTTTTTAATTCCATTCATGTTCTCCACCATCCCGTGTCTTCCATTTCCTGCTCTTCATATGTCTGGGTCTTGAAGAGGTTAAATTACTGGATCAAGGGCATATAGATGAGATGCAGCAGAGATGGGATTTATCCATTCAAACCTTTTGCTTGCAACTACCGTAAAAGATACAACTCAAAAATGACCTGCCTGATGTAGCCTTTTCCAATGTCTCCAGAAAGACTGTCCACACCCCTCACTGCCATGCTTCAAACATCTTGTATAAAGTTCTCTTAGAGGGGGCACCTGGGTGGCTCAGTTGGTTAAGCAACTGACTTCAGCTCAGGTCATAATCCCAGAGACCTGGGATCGAGTCTCACATCAGGATTCCTGCTCAGCGGGAAGCCTGCTTCTCCCTCTCTCAGTCCCCCTGCTTGTGTTCCCTCTCTGGCTGTGTTTCTCTCTGCCAAATAAATAAATAAAATCTTAACCTTCTCTTAGAGCACTTACTACCCTGATTGCAAAGACTTCATAGACTATTTTAAGTATTTCCTTTCTACAGAATGTGTCTGCATGGAAGCATGTTTAAGTCTTGATGCCTATAAAATGACGTGGCACAAACTCGTTGTTCAATAAATGTCTGCAGAAAGGAATAATGGACCATAGGAAAAGATGGGGGAGGTAGAACAGCACTGTCTAGGGGACCTCTGGATGTGGACAACTGGATCCTTCCTTTTCAGCTAACTGAGATGAGGACTAGAACTCTTTTCCTCAAGACATGTGGGGAGGTTAGCCAGAGAGTCTGCATCAGGAAAAGGGGAGGGGAGCTGGATGAAGGCAGACATCTAGACCCAGGACCATATCTACCTGCACTTTTATCCCCAAAGGTAGTGAGATGGGCTGAGGAACCCTCTGTGCCAGGGGCCAGGACTGGGTCAAGAAGGGCAATAAAATCTTACAATTTCCATCTTAAACATCCAGGCTGCCTAGAAGGGAATCAGCAAGGTCCAAGGTTGCACAGAGCAGAAGAGAGACCTTTGCTCCTTAGAGCCACTCACCCTGCACTGTGCTACCGAGGACTTCTCTAGCCAGGGGAAGAAGAAGGACCTGGGGATCTTGAACCTTCTTCTCTTTGTGCACCTGTCATCTCTCCTGGACACCTGGAGGAGGTGGGTGCCAAGAGGAGCGAGTACTACTCAGGCAATCTCCTCGCCATTAAAAGTCCCACAGCCTGGCTTCAGTGATGATGACAGGGACATTTATATACAGGATTCTTTTAGGCATGTGCTGATTATCTTTCTGTCTCATTTTTCCTCAAAATAACAATTCAAAATAAATGTGTAAGTAAAAGAAAGGATAATAGGGTGGTACACGGGGCCGATGTGAAGGGGTGTACGGAGGTACGGGTGAGGAGACCCAGGAATCCCTGAACATTCCTGCTGGAAGCACTCTCTGGGTTGTCATCAGAAGATCCTTGGAAAGGGGGAGCCCTGAGCATGCTGGGTTCAAATAAGATTCCCTTATTTGAGAGTCACTGTTACTGATAAACCCTCCTAGGTGTGAGTGGATTATAAGGGTCTTGAAAAAAAGGGGGGGTTGTATCTCTTGCACTGGGAACTCTGGATCCCAGAGCCCTCAGCAAAGCTGCAAATCAAAGACAGTCACTCCGAGGCTCTGACTGCAGAGGCTGGACGGAGTCACGGCAAAGTTGTCCAAAGGGAGGCCTCAGAGGCAACTAGATGTCATGGGGCCCAGCTCGCTCATTTGATGAGGCCCTGAGAAAATGCCAGAGCTGGATTTCCAGGAACTAAGCAAGGGCGTGCTTAGAGGATCAGCCAAGAGGACATCGACCAAATAAATGAATGATAAAAGCAAAGTAAATGAGAAAAATTCAGGTTCCGTGAACTTATCTAGAATCAAGTAATAAGAGAAAACGTTAGCTACTTTAACCTTGGGGATACCTTTTAATGCACAAGATGGGTGGTTCCCAGACACAATATTTTGGCACTTTGTGTGACCAAAGGTCTTCCCTGGATTGTAGAGAGAGTTACCATATTCCTACAGAATCAGGCTCAGTCTGGTGAATCCAGAGTGAGGGCAGATTTTTTTTTTTTTAAGATTTTATTTATTTATTTGACAGAGAGAGAGATCACAAGTAGGCAGAGAGGCAGGCAGAGAGAGCGGAGGAAGCAGGCTCCCTGCTGAACAGAGAGCCGGACATGGGCCTCGATCCCAGGACCCTGAGATCATGACCTGAGCCGAAGGCAGAGGCTTTAACCCACTGAGCCACCCAGGCGCCCCCAATTTTTTTTTTAAAGAGGTAACTCTTCAGAGAAGTAAAGTTTTCTAGTTTATACAACATGGAAAACACTATATGAATATATGTCAAAATAACACAGACTGAATTCCTGAATTAAAGTGTCTACTTTGTCACTTATTACCTGAGCACCCTTGAGCAAGTTATTTAACTACTCTGATCTCTGATCCAATATTTGCTCAATAGTGTAAAGTGTATATATATACGCACCTATGCATCTGTTGTGAAATGAAATAAACTAGAATCAGATGAAAATCCTCTGCAAACTGTTGAATGGCATAAGCCTATTTAATAATATACAGAAAAGGATGCAAGAAGGAAGAAATGGGCAGTGGGCAGTAATGAGGAGCTGGCTTCCATCTTCGAGTGCGTGATATGGGAGATTTTTCTCCCCAAGGAACCAAAGGAAGCTGCACTGCAGAAGTCAGATGGAATACATTTACTGTAATCAGTGATGGATTTAATTATATAGACTTTATTATATTTGTGCATAGTAAGTACAGTATAACTGTGCTGTGATGGGACAGTGTCAGTGCCAACCCAAAGGCTGCAATTGTCCTTGACATTTAAGTAGTCAGCGTTTACCTATAAAAAATATCTCAGGAAAAAGGGGAATGCTTGGGCCCACATAATGTGATCTGGTCACCTGGATGCCTTGACCCTTTACTATGGAATTCCAGAGGGAGACATGGATGGATGGAAGGATGGATGGATGAATGGATGGGTGGATGGATGGGTGGATGGGTGGATGGGTGGATGGGTGGAATATGGAGGGAATGAGGGAAGGAGGGAGGGAGGAGAGGATAGATGGATAGATAGATGACAGATGTTAGACTGACGGATAGACAACAGACGAATATCTTCCAGTGCTCTAATGCTCTAATGGCCCCATTTGCTTGAGAGCTTTTCAGAGAAGGAGGGGCTCACATTTATAAAAGTGCAAGATCATCTTAGTGCATCATCTCTATTACCTTTATCACAAACCAAGAAAAATCTGTTACGTTTATTTTACAAACACAAAAAGTGACACCAAGGGATGGTTAAACAATATGTCCCAAATCACATAAACTCTTGGTAAAGTTGCACTTTGCCCATAGGCGTTAAATCTGCAAATCTTGCCCTATGATGCGCTTCTACATAATTGCCTAAAAGTGGGAGGAGAGGCAGACTTGGCAAATTTACTTAACATTTTTCAAGTCTCCACAGTGCCAGGCATGAAAAGAAGGTGTCAGGGGAAAAGAGGAAAAACCACTGGAAATGGGATAAGCACAATTCCTGGTTGCCTGGGACAGTCCCCATTTACACTCATCATCTCAGCGAAAATAGTAATGAGATGCATCTTCAGCCTCAAAGTAACCTGGATGGGACTTTAAGTAGAAACCACTGTTTATGAGCTAAATGGTTTATAATTCAACTAGGAAGCACAGTCGGTATTCCTAATTTTTGTTTTCAGTTATGTCCTTCTCCTAAATTATCAACTAAGTAGGGCCTTAAGTTAAAGTGGGTGCATCCCACCAAAAGTGTGACTTCCTTCGAATTTGTCAGCTTACACATCCTTCCCTAGTTCACCAAGTCCCCTCCTACCTACTCACTCTTTCTCACACAATAGTGACAAGGGAAGAAAGTGTGACTTGAAATAGCCCTATGACGAGGAAGACAGACGATCTGGATTTTACATTTTAGCTTAAAGCCTCCCATCTTTGCCCTGCCCACTGGCAAGGCTGCCCATCTGCTCTGCCTGGGTCTTCCCCCTCCTCCTGACTATCAATCAGACTTCCTTCTGCACAAAGAATCACTTACTCTGTTCCATTTTTCTTTCCAAAAGCCTTCTGCATTTCCTTATTGAATGTAGTTAAAAAGAGCAATTCCCCAGCATGTGCTCTACAATACTCATGGTGTAATAGAAGGAGGAGTATAAGGACAACCTGCTCAGGTACTATGTGACTGCATGAGTCTGCATAAGGTCTTTACCCCCTCAAGGTCTGTTTCCCTTTGTCTAAATATGATGTTAGAATAAATGTGTCCTAAGAAGCTTCTCAATTTTAGAACATGGTTCAGAATGTGCCCTGCTTCTTGGCTTCTTTGATCTAAATAGAAGTTGTTTTCCATTTACGCCATTTCCAGAGTGTTGGTGAAAATCCCTACTGGGTGCTTCTGCTCAGGCTGTTTCTCCAGGGGGATGCTCTCTTTCTGTACTTTCTCCTCCTCTACTTCAAAATGCGCTCAGCAGCTAGATCTGATTCAGCTCAGCTGAGAATATGAGCCAATGCCAACCTTCACCTGCCTAAAACCCTCATGTGTCTGTGTTGGCCCCAAAAGACGCGGGAGCTTCCTCTGCCCCTAATTTAGACTTAATGTGGCTGTCCCAAAAGTAGGTTCCCTCCCATTTATCTCATATTCCATATTTCCTAGCTATTCCTTCCACTGTGGTCTTGCCATGGCCACATTCCTAGCACTTTCCCTCCCATGACTATTGCTCATCAATCCAACCATCTTTTTTATGTCTACATAGGTATGGAAGAAATGCCTCCAACTTACATGCCTCTCCACACCTGCTCTTCCTTAAGAGCCTCTAATCCCCAAGCAAATTTCATTGGCGATACATCGTAAATGTATCGCAGAAGTAGTCACTTATCCTCTCCACCGCTAACCACCGGAAGCCAAAACACCACAATCTCTCGCCTAGACAGTTGGTTGCCTGGGTCTGTGTCTCTTGCTTTGGTGCAATTTCCACATAACAGTAACAAGTGGCCTTCAAATCTTGAGCATGGTCCAAGAGGTTTCCCATGAGCCCTACAAGGCCTGTGCCTGGCTGTTTCTCCCACTGAAACCATTCTCATGAAACCTGCTTCTCAACCACAGCAAGCACATTCTTGCCTCAGGGCCTTTGTACTTGCTATTCAGCTGCTGCATTGCTGCCTCCTACCTCAGTTGTTTGCATGTTTAGCTCTGTCTTACCACTCCAGGAGATAGGGAACTGCCACCTCCTTAGGGCCACATTCCTGATAGCTTAATTGGAAGTGCTCTCAACTTCTTCCTGTGTCTTTTGACCACATCACCCTGTTTTGCTTTTCCTTTATGAACTTATTAATATAATATCTTTTTTTTGTTGTTTTTCTTCCTTATTTAATTTTGTTCTCTTTCCTCTAAAACAAATTCTGTGAAGACAAGTACCTAGCCTGTCCTATTGGTCTTTATATTTCCAGTGTTTAACAGAGCACATGGCACCCAGCAGGCACTCAAATAAGTCAATAAATGGCAAGTGAACGGTCACACTGGAATTGGCCCAGCTATAACAGAACTGATTTGTATAGGGAGTCTTGCCTGACTATTGACCTAGAGCAGTATAATCATATAGAAAATCCCCTACCAAGCTTGTCGTTGTGCCTCGTACAAGGTATTTATCTCCGGTACTGGGTTACTCTCTCAACTCACCCTTCTTCAGTGTGTTTTGGGAAGCTGGGACTGGAGTCTAAAAAACCCCCATCTCATCTTTGCCAGGATTCCTTGCCGAGGTCTGCCAGTAGGGAATACCAGAGGGAGACTGGGAGTTTGGACTTTGACAGCCTCCTTGGGTCAGCTTCCAAACTCTCCCAACTTCCGGCCAGCCGTGGCTCCGCCCCCTGGCTTCCACACGTGACAGTGTTTTCAGTACCTGCACCCACCTACCTTCCCACGTTTGTCACGCTCCCCTGTGTCTGCTCCTCGGAGGTCTGAGTCTTGGCTCCTCCCGGGTCCTGCTCTGACTTCCTCAGCACCTGTGTCTGGTGGGCCCCCAGGCCCCTCAGAGACCAGGGGCCCACCCCCAGACCCCTCCTCCAGCCGCTGGGTTCTAACAGCCCCCTTCTTCTTGTTTCCCCAGCCTCGGGCATGGCCTTGCTTCCTGAAGTTATTATCTCTGTGTTACCCCAACGGCCACTTTTGCCTTTTGCCATCCAAGACCCGTCTCACTAAATCCTTGCAATAGTTTCTGAATGTTAAAGTTAACGGGGGGTCGTTTTTATTGCTCTGACTGGATACTGGCTCACAGAGGAATGTACAGTTTCACACCTTGTTACCGTTTTGTTGTCTCTCTGAGCGTGCTTGCTTGGGTCCTAAGGACTGGGATCTTGTTTAGAGTAGGGATCACCTCTCGGTTAGCCCTGTACCTACCATCAGCGGTACCTCTCACATTGCAGAGAGGCAATGCATGTCTGATAACTGACCGATGATAGTTTCCAAGGTAAACAGGGTCAGCCTTCTGTTTTTCAAAGTAGCGTTTTCAAACCTTTCTGGAGAGATGCTATCTTAATCATCAAGCCTTCCAGGATAGGAAATTCTTCAAATGTCTATTCTATTTGCAAAATGTCTGCTTGCAAACCAGGCTGGAGCATCTTTGCTCTTACAAAGTGCTTCCCACATGGACCTAGCAGTAGGGACTTGCGCAAAGCGGAAATGCTTGGAGCTGAGAAAAATGTTGATTTGGGAACTATGAAATGCGTCCTTCAAACAGGTTCCTGCTATTTTCCAAATAATCCAATTATTTCACTGATCTCCAGTTTAGTTCTCACTTTCTCTTCTCCTCTACCCCATTGTGTGTGTGTGTGTGTGTGTGTGGTGAGAAGAACTATTTGTTTAGTAGGTGTGAAACTTTCTCATAAATACACCTGGCTTGAATCAGCTCTCCCTGCCAAAATTCAAGGTATATTTATTTGTTTTTTAAAAACAGAATATTTTGGGACTGTATGGTATGCCACGCCTGCCTCCCTTAGCAATGAAAGTCCCTCAGGCAGCCCTGGTGTCCACCCAGGGAGCGGCTTAGAGCACCTGCAGTTGGAGTCGGGTGCCGCCGCTCCTCTCTGCTGTGCCTGTGGTCTGGCCCCAGTGGCTAGATCATTGTCTTCCTTTCCCCGTTAGCATTTAGTTCTATGCTCCCATCTACAGAGGCCTCGCCCTGACCTGCAGACTTTAGGAATCCCTAGGAGTCATTATAATCTCCCTACTTGGGGACTGGATAGCATCCCCTTCAGCCCCTGTCCACTCTCTCTTCTCTCCACCACCCTAGCCTGGCCTCCACTCCCCCAGGTTCAATCCTATCTCCTAGACTCGAGTTTTCTACGACACTTTGAAGGCTGATGCAGGAAGTGCTGGCTATGTCCCTTCTGCCTCGTCTGTTCCTGGGGCCCTGGTTCTTTCTCTGGTTCTGACCTCCTTGCTTCCTTCTTCTCCTGAGGTCCCCATATGTCCGATTGCCAGGCCCAGGTCAGAAATAATGTTATAGGTTGTCACGCTAATTAGAGGGAACTCCTCTATCTCTGCCCTAGGGGGAACATTGGATGCTTTGAGTGATCTGGAACAGACCACGCACCTGGCTGATGGAAATGTACTAGTAGCCACTTCCTCCAAAGAATTTGGGGCTCACGATTTTGTTTAACAGTGATGAGCTATTTGCTCCCCCAAACTTCATTTTCAAATAGTGACCTCATTCTGACTTTAAAATAACAGCCCCAATTTCCATATACGATGTATGCAATTGATTTTCTTACTTTCATCATTACATCGTTTTTTCTCTCTAAGTTTTTATTTAAATTCCAGTTAGTGTACACTACAGTGATTTAACACTTCCGGACATCATCTGGCGTTGCTCACAGCAAGTGCCCTCCTTCATCCCCACCTCTAGAGTGAAGAGTGTTTCTCCGTTGCCTCTGGGTCTCTCTTGCTCTTGTTTCCATTTGCTCATCTGTTTTGTCTCTTAAATGCCACATATGAATGAAATCATATGTATGTATCTTTCTCTGGCTGGCTCATTTTGCTCGGCATCATACTCTCTGCTTCCATCCCTGTCATTGCAAATGGCAAGATATCATTCTTTTTATGTCTAATACTTCATTACATGTGTCCGTGTGTGTCTGTGTGTGTATAACATCCTCTGTGGTCTGATAACCCGCAGTTTCAGAGGTAAATGGGGTCGTCCTTCTGTTTTTAGAAGTAACATCTTAAACCTTTCTGGAGAGAAGCTATCTTAATCGTCAAGCCCATTTTATTTCTTATCCAGTCATCAGTCAAAGGACACTTGGGCCGTTTCCATGATTTGGCTATTGTAGATAATGCTGCTATCAACATCAGGATGCATGTATCCCTTAAATTAGTATTTTTGTATTCCTTGGGCAAACAGCCAGTAGTATAATTGCTGGACTATAACAGGATTCTTCTTTTCCAGGTTGTAGTATCTTCTTATGGGACCACCATTTGTGGGTGTTTTCCAATAACAATAATGATAATGTTAACATTTGAGTCATTATGTGTTACGCACAATTTTTAGTGCTATTCACATATTAACTCATATAATTCTCAAAAAAGAATCCAAGGGAATAGTTTGTATTATTTTCTCCTTTTAACACATAAGGAAAGTGAAATGCAACGCTCAAGCAACTTGAAGCCTGTTAGTTAGGTAAAGCGAGCAAATGACCCTAGTCTCTCCCAAGTTCAGAGCTCAAGCTCTTCAGCATGATCGTGTGCTATTTCTGGAGGCGGGTAGAATCCCTGTCCATTCCTTTTTATGTCTTGATTTCCATCAGGTTCCACAGAACAGAACGGCAAGCCTCCGTCTGATAATCCTTACAGCGTGGTCAAGGGAGAGGTTCTGGAATCTTCCACACTTGGACTCCAGTCTACTTCTCTCATATGCAAGCTATGTGATTCAGATAAATTACTTAACTTCTCTGATACTTAATTTTATCTTAATTTTCTGTTGCTTTTTCCTTTTCTCCAATATCACTTCTGACACCAAATAAGTGCCCAACTGTTCAATTCCGTTCTGATACTAACTACTTGGTGTGAGCATAGACCTCAGAGTCAAGGGATCAACCCCACAAGACTTCTACTCCTTCAGATATGAGTTGCAAGTCCAGGGGCAAGCATGTATTTATGATAAACCAGCTTGAAGTCCAGTGTTTCTACTCCCTTCTCTCTCAGATTCAATAATTCACTAGAACAATGCACAGAACTCAGGGAAATGCTTTACTTATGCTTACTGGTTAATTATAAAATATCCAACACAAATAGCCAAATGGAAGAGATGCATAGAACAATGTTTGTTGAGCACAGAGCTTCTATGACCCCTCTCTGGGGGTGTCACCTTCCCAGCACCTCAATGTGCTCATCAACCCAGATCTTCAAATGCTATCTTTTCATGGAGGTTCTATTACATTAGGCATGGTTGATTGAATCACTGGCCATTGGTGATGGAACTCAATCACCAGCCCCCACCCCTCCCCAGAGGTTCGGGGTGGACTAAAAGTTCCAACACTCTCATCATGGTTTGGTCTTTCTGGTGACCATCCCCATCCTGAAACTCTCTCTAGAGGCCCCAGGCATGAGCAATCCCATTAACGTACATACCGAAGACGGCCATTCTAGAAATTCCAAGCTGTAGTACCTAGGTACCAAGAGCTCAATTTGTATTCTTTATTATGGTACAGTTGTAAAAGAGACAAAAGAACATCAATGTCATGGGTTTAAATTAGACTGATATAAAATTGATACAATTAGTACATTGAAAGCCTTAAAACAAATGAGATTTACTCCTATTTTTCCTCAAGTGGCTACAAGGGTTGCTCACTATATCATTTCCCTTGGCATAAGTCACACCAGGCAGAGCACATGGACCAGCAACTTATCTGAGACTCCCTAAGCGCATGTAACACGACATGTTCAAATGGACTGTGAGTCCCTGTTAGAGGTGATATGTGTCTCAAGCATGACATACAACAAAACATGGTGAGCTTTCATTGAGCACCTACTGTGTGCTGCCCACTTTATTAAACCATAGAAGCATCCAGAAGTTCATAATCAAAGGTGTTTTATTGGTAGCTCTTTTTCCATCACCCATATAGCTAGTTGCAAAGGGCTGAATACCTTGTCTCCTTCCCCCAATTCATATGTTCAAACCCTAACCCCCAAGGCATGGTTTCAGGAGGTGGGGCCTTTGGGGGGTAATGATATCAGAAGGGTGAAGCCTTCATAGGTAGTATGGGCACCCTTATAAAAGACCTCTAGGGAGCTCCCTGGCCTTGTTTCCAGGACTGATGACACAATGAGAATCAGCACTCTGCACATCAGAAGAAGGTCATCACCAGAACCAAACTGGTGTCCTGATCTCAGACTTCCAGCTTCCTGAACTATGAGAAATACATGTTTGTGGTTTATAAGCCACACTGTTTGTAGTAGTTATTACAGTAGCCTGAAGGGACTCATCAGTCTCTAATTTGCCTCCACGTTCCCTTTAAAACACATCCCCATAGTTTATGCTCTAACTTTTATCCGTAATGCCATCCACACCTGTCCTCTGTCTGGTGAAATGCCCACCACTGCTGAGTGCCAGTCCCAATGCTGGTCCACCTCCAAAGGACAAGGACACCCCCTTAGGCCTGCTCCTTGCTGTCCACATCATTGTGCAGCCCCCTCCCCACCCACCCACCCCCGGCCCCCAGCATCAGCTGTTGGAGGATTCATGTGCATGCCTTAGAGAGCTTCTGGATGGAACATTCCAAAAATGTCAATGTATCACCCTGTGCATCTGAATAACCCGGTGTTCTACAGAAAATGGAGCGGGACTAGAGGTTCATGGAATTAACTAGATTCAAACAGAATCAAGCAAAAGGAGCTGGACTAAGTGTAAGTATGAACACCTTCTGTGGTCTTAACCTCCGCACTCCCACCCAATTCCAGAGTCAACGTTGAGGAGAATAGGCTTTCTGGAAGCACTTCACCCTTCCAACAGTTGACGTCTGGCTGCTGGGCCCATCACTAAGATCAAAGTTGTTGTTAAAAAAAAAATCCCTTAACCTTGAAAATTAAATGGCAATAAAAAGTTTGCTTGGAAGAAGGGTAGATAATATTGGGTTGTCTCTGAGGGAAAGACAATTGGACCATCTTAGATTCATTCCTCTGGTACTCTGAATATTCCTGGATTCTGGATTCAGCTTATCCTTTCTCCTTCCTGTCTCTCTCTCTGTCCTACTGGGTCTCTCTACCTCTCTCTCTTTCTTTGTTTTCCTGCCTCTGTCTCTCCTCATCTCCTTCCTCTCCCACAATGCTGAATAAAAAGTACAAAACCTTGATCTCTGATCCTTTCTTTTCCTAGATTCCATCAATTCTCAATATTTCCTTCTGTGATGCTGAGATACCTGACCAGAGTCCAGGTTTCTTTTCCATGGATCGCCTTCAAGCTGGGCCTCTGCCCAGGTGATACCTCAGCGGGCTTGATTGGACCTACGTGTTTCCCAAACTTCCGTAGCCACACAGATGTGCAAACCATTTTCAGAGAGCTTACTTAATTCAATAGACGGTTAATCTCATTTTTTGTGTTGACTTTTCCTAGTTCCTCTCACAGAGGGTAATTTACTTCTAAGCTCCAGAAGCACTTACTGTAACTTCCTCTTCATTGACTAGCACAATAATAACAACCGTCACTTACCGGATGCTTACTATTCAGCAATCGTAGCATTAAGGGCTTTGTGTAAGTTCACTGATTTAATTTCCTTAATAACTCCATGAGATGTGGGTTTTGTTAAATTTTTAAAATAGATTTTTGCCTTGTTTGAAAGATGAGGAAACCACGACTAAAAGACGTGAGTGAAATCTCCAAAGAACCTATTAGGAGCTTGACACTTTCTTTTTCTTATTATTGATACTTATATTTTTTTTCCAGTGTTCCAAGATTCATTCCCTATATCTAGTAATGAGATTGAAGCAGTGATCAAAAACCTCCCCAAAAACAAGAGTCTAGGCCCAGACGAATTCCCAGGGAAATTCTACCAAACATTCAAAGAAGAAATAACACCTATTCTCCGGAAGCTCTTTCAAAAAATAGAAATGGAAGGAAAACTTCCAGACTCTTTCTATGAAGCCAGCATCACTCTAATCCCCAAACCAGACAAAGACCCCATCAAAAAGGAGAACTTCAGACCAATATCACTGATGAATACGGATGCCAAGATTCTCAACAAGATCCTTGCTAACAGGATACAACAATACATTAAAAAGATTATCCACCATGACCAGGTAGGTTTTATCCCAGGGATGCAGGGCTGGTTCAACACTCACAAAACAATCAAAATGATAGAACAAATCAATAAGAGAAGAGAGAAAAACCACATGGTACTCTCAATTGATGCAGAAAAGGCATTTGACAAAATACAACATCCATTCCTGATCAAAACTCTTCAAAGTGTAGGGATAGAGGAAACATTTCTCAACCTCATAAAATCTATCTATGAAAAACCCACAGTGAATATCATCCTCAATGGGGAAAAACTGACAGCCTTTCCTCTGAGATCAGGAACAAGGCAAGGATGCCCACTCTGACCACTACTGTTCAACATAGTGTTAGAAGTCCTAGCAACAGCAATCAGACAACAGAAAGAAATAAAAAGTATCCAGCTGGCAAAGAGGAAGTCAAACTCTCTCTCTTTGCAGATGACATGATACTCTATGTGGAAAACCGAAAAGACTCTACCCCCAAACTACTAGAACTCATACAACGATTTGGTAATGTGGCAGGATACAAAATCAATGCGCAGAAATCAGTTGCATGCTTATACACTAACAACGAGAAAATAGAAAGGGAAGTCAGAGAATCGACTCCATTTACTATAGCACCAAAAACTATAAGATACTTAGGAATAAACCTAACCAAAGAAGTCAAGGATCTGTACTCGAGGAACTACAGAACACTCATGAAAGAAATTGAAGAAGACACAAAAAGATGGAAAAGCATTCCATGCTCATGGATCGGAAGAATAAACATTGTCAAAATGTCTATACTGCCCAGAGCAATCTATACTT